>JAKVQP010000012.1:5000-180869 GCA_030462865.1 Tortispora agaves
TGAACAGATGTGTGCTGTGCTTCACAGCTATGTTCTAACTAACAGGCCGGGTAACTCTTTGGCTGCTTGGCGGAGCATTAGGCCGGGTAACTCTGCGCGCCCAATAGAGGCTGCCAGTCACGACCTTTTCTTCTCCTCACTAAAATAAAACCTAGTGTAACTACAGAGCAATATGATCGTGCTTGAAGGGATGTAGTATAGATATAAAGTAGTCCATCAATGCGAGTTGCAGTTGCTCCGGGCCCAGGCATATATCTGGGCATAAAAACAATTACTCATATCTAATGACGCGGATCGATCTGTGCTAGAGGCCCGAAACTACGACAATACTATAATGTCCAGGTATCCTGCCTAGTGTTGCTCAGTCGCAGTAGACCCACGGCACAGATTCCTGCTATGCAGACGCTGGAACCAAAGAACAGTGCGACACGGGCCTCACATAAGGAGCTGACTAGCTTCGTCGGCTGAGGAAATCGTTGGCCCGCAATGCGCCAATTAGAATTGGAACAGAAACCAGGAAACAAGGGACGGGCATCTCGTTGAATAGCACATAGCTTTCCAAGAGCTCGTGGACCGCACTGGTTCGGCGAATATATTAAACTTAGGGTTTTGCACATGACAGGCCGGGTAACTGCTGGAAGAAAAGAGCGCCTGAGAGCACACCCACACACACTCTCTTTGACGAGATGCGGAAGGTGCTCGGCGCGGCGGGGCTGCGGCGGAGCATAGGACGGCGGACAGTGGGATGCTTGCCTGCAAGAGCCAGCACGCCGAAAGGCCGTGCAGCATGGCTGTCAAGGGGAGTCCGCTAGTGACGGCTGCGTGAGCGGGAGCTACCTGCTTTGCGGCCATGAGAAGCTGGCCAGCCCGTGAGAAGCAGCCAGTGAGAAGCTGGCGAGGGAGATAGCCGGGAGAGCTGGGGAGAGCTGGGGAGAGCTGGGGAGAGCTGGGGAGCTACTTGAACTTCACGCATATTGGGTAGTATTAGGATTTATGGTATATCTCTGGATGCTGCACGTACGTTAATTTAATCGCAACTAAGAACGTAACTGTGATAAATGGCCAGTGAATAGACAGAGTGCCGATGGTCAAAGGACAGTTGACCTTCGAATCGATATTCAAACCTAAAATTCATTTGCCTTGGGATTTCTTCTTAGAGTTCGACATATCTAATAACTGATAGCTATGGATAAGGCGATAATTGACGAAGCATTCAAAGAACGAGGATACACGAAGTCAGGAGATTTGGTGTACAGAAATAATTCGGAAAATTTGGTCATTAATTATTTTGAGAGATCAGGGTGGGTTTATTTAACTATCATACCTGAAGACCCAAGACAAACCATTACCTATCCCTTTCAAATTTCTTCTTCTATCCAACCAGACGATCTAAAGAACTCATTATCTACTATCATTTCTCAATTTGAGGCTAGATGGGCTACCAAGAGTCATGTAGATCATCCAAATATTCCTGAGCGTCCAATCTCGCATGATTTGTGCTTAGAAGATCATTCCTCTAGTCCTGTAATCTCTTCTTCGCGGCGAGACCATGCCATTTATGGGGACGAAATGCCTCCACCATCTTTCAACAATGAGATCCCTTTGTCCAATAGACCGACACCTAACTTAGCTGATTTTGGCTCTGATGATCTGTATCCACCGGGACTTGGCCCTAACCCCCGCCTGCAGCCTGGAATGCCTCGACCTGGTCCACATAAGGGAATGCATCCTTCTTTTCCAGGAAATGGACCCTCTGGTGGTTCAATCCGATGGGATCCGCCTAATCCATTTAATGGTAGTAATAACGATTACATATAGTGATAATAATCGGAAAATTACCTCATTTCTTCGCTATTCGGTCATCCAGATTTTCCAGCAGCTGTCTCAAAGCTTTCATTTCGTATTCAATTGCGGACAGCCTTGCATCTACCGGATTGAGGTCATCCGACGGTTCTGCAGGGAATGGCAGTGGAGAATTTGAGGAAATAGACATTCTGCGCGGGCGCAAACCTTCAAATACCCAAATACATACTATCCAGGGGAAATGAGTAAATTTTAGTAGGTTTATGCGAAATTTTTGATATGATTCAGGACTGAGGACGTATTTGAGAGGCCGGAAAACCAAGGAAATCACATTTAATGGAGGATAGAAGTACGTGACTTTGTCAGATGTCGTTATAGTATCAAGTACCTGAGAGGCGAACATTAGCTCGTATTCTTCACGTTGGTTGCTCGTTGTGTTGACATATCTCTGCGAGAGTATCGAGATTATGATTGTGACCAATATCATGTTGGTTAGTGTCACAAAGAATATCATTAAAGGAGGTCCAAATAATTCGTTAATTACCGGCGCTGCGTCAAAACCGGTTTCAGCTGATCCAAAAAATACTCTGAGTAAGAGGCCAGACATGCTGTTGATACTATACACATCTCTGCCTAAAGAACAAAACGTTATCAAGAATCCCAAGAACGCGACTACGACCAAGGGAATGAACTTAACGATATCCAGCATCATATCTCGCAAGCAAGGTAGAAGTGTCCCGTAGTATGGGTAAATGGCTGCTACTGAGCACACTCGTGGGACTAGGACTATAGCCTCAAGTGATAAGACCTCCTGTGCCAAATAATGATAATGATCCTTCCCAGTAGCCAGTCCGGCCACACGCAATGTTAGGTACCCGAGAAAAACTACCCCGATGAAGAGATCGACCATTGTCCAGAAATCACTGAAGTATACCTGTGCTGAACCCGCCTCTAATATTTGAGAGGTTTCTTCATAAACGAAGCCGAGAAACCACAGATTGAGTAGTAATTCTAGCCACCACAAGCCCCGATCTTGAGCCAAAGCTGCAACGTATAGTGCCAGCAAAACAAGATAATTGATCAGAATGACTATTGTTCTGTATCGTGGTACCCTGAGTCTTGAGAATAAATCGGTCTCTCCTCTGCGATATTGTATAGCTCGTTTTCTGGCGCCTGCTGTAATTGAGGACCAGAACACGATGTCTCCTTTCCAAATATCATTGATTATTCGTTTAACGGAATGTGTGACGAGGAATTTTTGAGCTGGTGCCATAACCGCTACTTCTAACGCACACAATCCAGCGGTGTCCTGATAAATGTAATGCGGCTCTCTGGACGCACTATTACTACTACCCATGGGAGGTTCTTGGTGCACCATAGACTGAATGGCTCCAAGCAAAGACTGATCTTCAGCTATAACACTGGTACCAACTACATCGGTCGACGATTGGCCTCTGATCTCATAAGTAAGCGCCTCGATTGCATCGAATCTGTATAGCGACATGACATATTTCGAGGCCATAAGCTCCACGGCTAAGGCACGAGCTTCGAATAAGCCGCGATCGTCATGCACCTCTCTGTATTCTAAATTTAGGACCAACAAAGCTGCAACTATACCTGTATGCGATGACCTGCGTAGTGACTTGACCAAGCGATCAATAGCATTAACTACCGGAACCCTCCTAAGCTGCTCATACGTGTAAGACATGCGTATTGTGGACCTGATTGTCTGATCGAATCCTTGAACAATGCTGTCGAATGACGCTTGTTGGTCAAATACAGGAAACTTCCGATCAGGGATAGAGTCCATTGGCCTTGCGTAAAGTCAGCTAATCAGCTATATTTTCCTTTTTCACTTCTATTTTGGCAATCCCGCTGAAGGAGTTACCGTCCGGAGGTAGCAGTTAACGTGAACTTAAAGATTCAGCCAATCATCGTACGCTCCAGGTAAAAGCATTTTCCTTTTAGAGCTCTATTTCTTTGGGAAAAGGAATCAAGGGAGTCGCGGGATTAGGGTACGGAGAACCCGTTTTGTATCTATTTTAAAGCCTCACTTTCTTTTCAGTTTTACGACCTACGCTTACTAGTTTTCGACAGAACTTCGGATTGGCTAAATGGGTGAGAACGAGAAATTTTACGGCGCTTCAGGTGAGGGACAGAACCCCCCGGCATACAACCAGCAAGGACAACACCAGGGATACCCTCAGCAAGGCGGTTATTACCCGCCGCAGCAAGGCTATCCTCCGCAGCAGGGCTATCCTCCGCAAGGCTACCCACAGTACCAACAGCAGCCGCAGCCCCAATACCAGCAGCAGCACGATGATCGAGGCCGGGATCGTGCTGGAGATATCTGCACCATCTGCGCAGGTTCGTGCCTGGGATCGATATGTGCTTCGTTGTTCATGAATGGGTTATGTATGGCTATAAATAGCTGCTAGTTAGTTGTCTCTTCATATTAAATATACGTGTTAAACTAAGATAGATCGAAGAAATCCAATAGTCTCCTTGAAAGCAGGAGACTCTGCCTTCTTCTCTGCTGTAGTCCGTAGATAGAAATCTATCAGGATGTAGTCGTGCAGAGCGCCAGCATCTTTGAAACTCTTTATTCCAAGCCGATCAGCAAATTGCTGACAGTCATCAGCCATCACTTCGCATTCACCGTAGATGATCAGGCCGTTCTCTGGCAGACACGACTTCCAGAAATCATCAGTTCCTCGCAGAGGGCTCGCCCATGCGCTCAATCTAGCCTTCTTCTCAGGACAATACAATGATCCCCAGTGGTTTAGGAGTTCAACTGTAATTATATCGATATTTTTGTTCTTCACATATGAGCCCTGAGGAACTGCCTCGAGATCGAGCCATGGAGACAGACAAACGTATCCTTTGGGCTGTGTGTGTAGAGTTTCACATTGCAGGTCCTCAGGAAACCCATGCTTTATACCAGCCATTAAGCACAAACTCAGATTTCCGCCAGCGGAATCCCCCACTATAATGATATTAGTACATCCGGACTGCTCAAGTCCCCAATACACCTCGGCGGCATCTTGTAGTGGTGAAGGCCACCGATGAGTTGGCACTAACGAATAGTCTACAAATATCACTGATATCTTCAGTGTGGTTGCTATCCCGAGCATAACATCAAAATGGCCTGCCAATGCAGGCGCATAGTAGCCGCCGCCGTGGAAATATAATAATACAGGATCCTCTGGTTTTCGATTTTCCACCTCATGCACCCAATAAGCCTTGCCTGTGCCTAACGGTTTACCACATCGCCGAGCCTGTGAGAAGTACACAGAACCCGAAACTAGAGATTTCATCGCTTTAGGCATAGGTTTATTCGCTCCAGTAAGCTTCCTGATTTGTTTGACGTCCATAGAATCGACCGAATAGCGCAGGAGCTTAGAGTAAAGGTACTGGTTGTACGGATGTGCTTGAAACAATCCCGAGACGAGCCAGCTTGCTCCGTATATGGGTATTGCACTGAGAGCATAGCCTAAACTGATTTTTTCCATAATGTTAAGGCTTTCTTCGACGTCTACAGGGGGTTGACCCATGGTGCCAAGTATAACTTAAGTTTTAAAACACAAACGTTTGGAACAATCGTATTTAATTGACACCCCACGCTGAACCTTAAAGCTTATTCTTCCCACCACTACTACAGTACGGATTGCTAATACACAAACCTCGTAGACAAAGTAGAATACATAAAAAAAAAGTCAATGAGCCAGTTCTATAAATTAAAAACAAAGCTTCACCTACAGTTCATGGATCTCATTAACAGTCGCCGTAAGTCCCATCACGTTCAGGAACAGGTTTAAGTTACTCATCTTGGCAGAAGACATCTCAGATGGAAGAGTACGAGCGTAAGCCATCACATCGAATATAAACTGTCTTGCACTTTCTATAAGACTTTGCTGTTGTTCTTCAGATTTAGCTGACAGAGCCAGGGCTGCCAGGAGCTGCCATACATGGGCTACCTCTTCAGGGTTACTGGGGAACATGACATTTAGATTATCCTTCACATCATTCAGCACTCTTTCAAAAGTAGCCTCCATTGCGACTATATCACCGTCTTCAGCGATACCCTCCTGTCTGGTAAGTTGCGCTCGAGAAATGAGTACCGTTAGTAACATTTGGCCGATAGAAGATCGAGCCACAGTTATGAGATCTGCACGATCCACGATAATATTGATCAGACCTATTACAACATGTGTTGACAGATCCGAAATAATCTGAATAAGTTTAGGTACCAAGATTCTCTCTAATAGATCGATCTGTTCAGCGACTTTGGCGCTGTTTTGACTTCGGACATCACCGTAGCGCACTGCGTCCAGGAGATTCAACTGGGCCACGATCACAGTCAAGATCATCATCTGCTGTTCTCGCGAAAATAGAGGAAATGCCCTTGCCACAAGCTTGATACCCTTGGCGTGAGACAGAATATCGATAAATATTCCCCGCTCTACCAGAGGATCATTAACATGCAATTTGTCCCACAAAGCTGCCAAAATCGTGTCATGACGCGACTGCCATTCAATTTCATCCATACTGGATTTCTGGCGTAAAAGTTCCTCAAGAAGAAGCAATTTTGCAAAGGCTTGTTCAATAGTCTTCAACGTAATGCTAGTACCGGTAACAGGAGCAGTTTCCGCAGAAGACGAAGAGCCCAACTGATCATCTGAAGCTCCAATACTAACACCTGCAGCAATATCTAACAATTTCCTTGGATTCTTGACATTGCTGATAGATATTTTGCCTAAAGCACCCTCAGCAGAAAGCTGTTCCTTGCGTGGCCCCTTGCTTTTGGCATGTGCAACAGCCCTTTTTAGTTGCTGCTGCATTCGAGCCATCGAGTTCTCCATAGCTCTACGAGCTCTAGTCGACCCACTCAGCTTATATGTATCAGCTAAGGATTCAGATTGGTTTGGCCCTTGTAAAGCACGATACACATTGAAATAAAAATCTTCTCCGGAAAGTGGATCCTCTGAGGCCGAAACAAGCTGCTGAACTTGAATTCTGGTTACGAGATTTTTTTCGTACTTAGTCATCAGACCATTATATGGAGCAATAGCTGCTAGACGCTGACCACGACGAATAATACGATCAGCTTCAGCTAGTTTGGATTCATCACGGTTAGGCAAACCGGAGAAGGGCTCTTCAATCGGAGCAGCAGCAGGTTTTGCTAATATTGGGTTCAAGCCAGCAGGAACGTATTGGGCGTTTCGGCTAGGCGCAGGCAGAGGAACAGGAGAATGGTGAAATGGGGGGAAAGGGAGTTGTTGTTGTTGTTGTTGCTGCTGCTGCTGGGGATGTAGTTGGTGCAATTGCGAGGGGGGCTGGTGTTGCCTGTAGAGCGGGTTTGCACCTATAGATTGGCTTCTAAACTGCATTTCCATTTCGTTTACACTTTGAGGGCCCCAAAGGTTTTCAGCTGGGCGTAAATTAGGCAACTCTTCAACCTCCCTAGTACTGAACATCACAGTAGCAGGGTTAGCCGGTCTTGACATATTAGTCCGGGTAGGCATGGCGGATCGTGGATTTTCCCACTGTAAGCGTGCATGATCTGGGAGTACACCAGCTGCAGATGCATAGCTAACGCCAGCCGGGCGAACAGGAGGAGGAGCTGACGCATGAGCAGGCAAACGCCTAATCGATGGGTCGATTATCTCATCTTCCGGCTCATCGAACTCTCTCATATACGAGTCGAAATCTATTCTAATGACTTGTTAGTGCTCGGCACACCTAAATGCAATCCGGGAAACGTACTCTTGGTTGGCCATGACGGTTATTCTGAAGTGAGTTTTCGAGGTGCAGATTCGATATAGGACAGGCAGGGGTTGCTACGGAAACATAGGAACAACACTTCCTAGTTCCGGGTTCTCAACTGTGGGCGCTCTGGTTCGGTATAATTCATTTAGACTAATTGAAATAGAGCCAAGGAACATAAGTGTCATTTAAATTCACTATCCTACATACTTCGAACTGAAGAAACGTCGCGGGCATGGGGGAGAAAGCTGATGGAGTGGAGGAATTAACTTAAGTTTGAATTAGGCTCTGCACAACAGTGTAGATCTTGCATGCCCCCTACCGATAGGAGGCGATCAAAAGGTTCTGAAATGCAATAAATATACAGTTATACTACAACTGGAATCTTGAATTACAAGTTTGTGGCGTTGTCGAACTGCAGGGCGTTCAGCAAGACCGATGTCAAACCTTCGTAGAGATAAAGTTATACTATGTAGGCAAGGATGGTGAAATCGAGGCTAAGAGAACCATAAAGCGGCTGTATAGCAGAAAATACCGATACAAATGCACGAAATCGCAGAAGAATCGCCACAACCAGTAGGAAGAATAGACACCGTACGCCTTTTCCAGACGTAATCAGATTTAGACTTTGCCTAGTACGTTTTGGGACTGCCTCGACCCCTTTATTTTAAACCTTCTTAGCTCCTAACTGTTCTTTAATAGGACGTATCAGAGATCCTTGCTCGGGTGTTCTCTTTTAACTTGCGATTAACTCAACGCAAGACCAGAAAACAAATGGCCAGAAGTCATATAAGGATTCTGCGGCTTGCGGTTGTTGTTGCTTTGGTTTGTTTGACCTTTTATGTTGCCACGAAGCAGGCTAATTCTCTCAGAAGCGCTGTAGATAAGCCTGGTGAAGCGAGAAAACTGCCACCCCCCGCATCCAACCGGCATACTACTAAACCACCGTTACCTAATCCAAAAGACAATTCCATTAAAGACCTCATTGGCAATGTACCAGAATCAGAGGCTCCAATGATACCTTCAACAACTGTATCTAAACTAGAGCTCCCTACAAGTGGCCCTAGCGTCAAGGACCCTTTCCACCATTACCAGCAGAAATTCCCTACTTATCCTAAATACAAATACTCTTTTATTGGTGATGTGGACTACAAAAAAAGAAACGCAACATTTGTCTCGTTGGTTCGCGATAGAGACCTGGATGGCATGCTCCAGTCCATCCACGAGATCGAAAAGCACTTCAATTCACAGTACAAGTACGACTGGATCTTTCTGAATAATGGCGACTTTTCTGAGAACTTTAAGGCTACTGTCACCCAAGCCTGCTCAGGTAATGTTTATTTCGACAAGATTCCGCCAGAGCACTGGAGCTACCCGGATTTCATCGACCAAGCCAAAGCTGCGCAGGTTCGCGACCAAATGAAGGCGGACAACATTATATACGGTGATTCTGAGTCATATAGACACATGTGTCGGTTTGAATCTGGATTTTTTTACCGGCAGAAACTACTTATGGACTACAAGTATTATTGGAGAGTCGAACCAGACATCAAAATCTATTGCCAGATCCCCTATGATGTCTTTGCTTTCATGGAGGATAACGATAAATCTTACGGATTCACTATCTCCTTACATGAGTATGAATCAACAGTCAAAACTTTATGGGCCACAACAAAAGATTTTATCGATAAAAACCCAGACTCTCTTGCTGAGAACAACCTGATGAAATGGGTTTCTGAAGACGGGTCAAGCTACAATATGTGCCACTTCTGGAGCAACTTCGAGGTTGGCGACCTTGACTTTTGGCGCTCAGACGTATATACGGCATATTTTGAACATCTCGACAAGGCCGGCGGATTTTTCTACGAAAGATGGGGTGATGCGCCCGTCCATTCCTTAGCTGTTGCCTTATTTATGGACAAATCGAAAGTACACCACTTCGATGATATCGGATACTGGCATGTCCCTTTCCATAACTGCCCCCTGCTTACTACCCTGCGGCAGGAACGACTATGTAATTGCGATGCTGGTGAGTCGTTGGTTCTCAACGGCTGGTCTTGTACAAAAGAGTTTTATGAACTCATCGGCCAAATCGTCCCCAAGGATGGAGAATTACAGTTTACGTGAAACCATATCATTACTATACAGGCTTCGTATGATCTCTCATGGCAGTGTAATACGTAAAAAATCAGTCTCCTAGGAAGCCTCCGCAGGTTTCTTAGTCCCATATTTCGATCGTGAAGACGAACGATTGGCGACTCCTGCAAGGTCTAATGCTCCTCTTACTAGCCTATACTTTACACCGGGCAAATCCTGACATCGTCCTCCTCGTACAAGCACCACAGAGTGCTCCTGCGCATTGTGACCTTCACCGGGAATGTACGCCGAGACGAATTTCCCGTTCGATAATCTAACTCTTGCTGCCTTACGCTGAGCAGAGTTCGGTTTCTTCGGCTTTAGTACCATCACTCGTACAACCACACCTTTCTTGGCGGGACACCGATCTAAATCCGGTGATTTTGTACTAGCGTCTTTACCGATCACCTTTCTTCCCTGAGCATTGTACTTTATCAGGTTTTGCGCTATTCTTCTTCGCTCTTTCCTCCATCCTCCATCCCGGGCTCCTCGTAAAATTTGATTTGTTGTAGCCTTAGTCCGAAAATTGTTGACTACACCTGTCGTATTTAAAAGTGGCCGAATTTGAATAAAAGGAAATCCGATTAATCTTCGTATGTTTCTAAGCATGGTGTAATAGTTATTAGTACAAGTGAAGTGGGACTCGTTCCGTCGGAGAACCTAATATTAGTGAATTAAGCCTATAACTAACCCCAGCAAGGCGCCAGATGCTGCCACTATAATTACCTCATCTCGCCTTAAATTGACGTCTCCATTACTGAGAAGTGTTTTTATGCGTGCTACAAAATTGGCCCATGAAGCTGACCCCTGTACAGGCTGCCGTATCGAGGTTTCTGCGGGTTGCTCTTGCTTTATCTCAAATGCCTCTCGATTTTCGAAATCTCTGAGAGCATCGCGCACTTTATCATCAAAACTAGCGACAAGTCTTTGGCGCTTCCAAGGCTCCAAGCCTAATTGAACAACCATGAATAGCAAAACGTTGAATGCCATCAATACCCATGTTCCCCACGTCGACGCCCTTCGTATCTTATCCGACCATACTTGTTCTTCATGATACCGAGACAATATATCTCTTGTGAGAGATTCTTGAGACGCTTCAGCCTCTCGTTCAGCTTTCGTCAACCTGTTTTCCGCTTCTACTTCTTTCTCTTCAAGCTCATGCTCCGATCTGTACAGTTCTGTGAATTTCTCAAGATCCGAACTACTCCATTGATGTTTTCTTTCTAGCAACTCATTTATCTGCCTTTGGGCCGCACTTCGAGCACCAATGGCTCGAGCATGTCCTTCTTTGGCTTCAATCAACTCTTCCCTCATCGACCGCACCTTCTTTTCGCTCTCCTCAATCCGAGTCTTTAGTTTCTCTATATCACTATATCCTGTGAGGTCATTGAATCTCTGACCTGCAACAAAAACGCCTAACTGTATCTGGTCCATAGATCTCGAAAACCACTCTGGAACCCATCTGTTCGAAGTAGCACTGGGGAGTCTCTTCAGCCCTTCAGTCGTGCTGGCATTGCTCCGGCGGCCAACAACGCGACATCCAATTCGTAAACTGAATAAACCCAAACGTCGGCTTAGAATCATCTACCGCGTCTCTTAATACTAGCGCCTATAAGTTAATTACCAGCACTCAACGTTTCGAGTAATCTGAATCTAGGTTTCAGAGCCGGGTAAACAGCTACCCAGAATTTCAAACGGTTCTTGGGGTGTGCTAAACAAATCTAAGAGACCAGAACTAATGCAACCACAAATCTCCCCTTTTCAAATACAGTAATACATTGCATTGATTGAACCAGAAAACCGCAAGCCACATACTCGTAGTTTTGACCGAGGGACCGACTTGGATCTCGGAACAGAAATCATGGTTGTCGTAGCAACGTAACAGGTTCTCTTGGCTCCGTGCCCGAGACCAAACAGTACTTCGTCAGTGCAATGTCTCAGCCCGCTGCCATTGTTTTTTCAGATTGGGATGGTACGATTACCTTGCAGGATAGCAATGACTATCTTACAGATAATATCGGTTTCGGAGTAGAGCGCCGCCGTGAACTCAATCGATTGGTCCTCGAGGACAAAATGACGTTTCGCGATTCCTTTTATGAAATGCTCGAGTCTGTGGATATGCCATTTGAGGAATGTATTCAGTTATTGAAAGATAATGTTCAGTTGGATCCTGGATTTGCTCATTTCTACAAATGGGCCAGTACCAACAACGTCAAAGTAGTCGTAGTCTCAAGTGGAATGAGGCCTATCATTAAGGCTTTGCTGACAAAGCTAGTCGGGGAGGAAGCTGTGCAGAATATAGAGATTGTCTCAAACGAAGTGAAATATCTTGATCCCGAAGGAAAGAAATGGGAAATTGTTTTCCATGACAACTCTCATTTCGGCCACGACAAGTCTCTTTGCATCAAGCCTTATAAAGTAGAAGGCCACCCTCCTCTCTTTTACTGCGGAGATGGAGTTTCCGATCTTAGTGCTGCAAAGGAAACAGATCTGCTCTTTGCTAAAGCTGGAAGGGATCTGGTCACTTGGTGTGAGCGGGAGAATATCCCTTATAGAGTTTTTGAATCGTTCAAGGATATCCATGAAGCAGTCCAGGCTGTGATCGAAGGCCAAACCAAAATCTCAGACCTTATCCAAAACAAGACCTAGATACATTGGTGTACCTCCCTACAAGTTCCCTTATATTCTCGTATCGAGACGTAGTGATCTCCTCATTGTCAGCTATGCTTGACCCTGATCTCTCAATCTCGTGCTCCAGTTTGAATCGTAGCACGTCCTTGGTCGTAATTAATCCAATCAAAATGTCTTGTTTATGAACTAAAATCACTCGAGGTCCTGCTGTTGCAAATATCCTGAACACGGTTTCCAGATCGGTATTGATGAATACCTTGATAGGTGATGTATTGACTATGTCGGATAAAGACAATGACTTAGAGATAACGCTTTCAAGATCTTCACGCTCTACAAAACCGGCAATATATCCTTCATGTACGACTGGAAACCCCCGAAACTTGTTCTGCTCCAGGATTTCTTTAATTACTTCATTTGAAGCATCTGAATCAACACAGACTGGATTTCGGGTTATAGCTGCCTCAACAGAAACGTTGAAGTCGGGATTTTCCTTAGCATCGATGATTGGGAACCCAGAAAAGTAAATCATCCTATCGGCTATACCACCTTCTTCTGTGGGGAGCCCTCCAGAGGACAGCCAGACAGATGTGGCTTTCGTAGCACCGATGACAATCATTGTAGGAACAATGTAAGCAACTGCACCAGTTAACTCAAACATAATCACCACTACAGTCACAGTGATATGCATAATACCAGATAGAGCTGATGCAGCTCCTAGAAAAGCATACGTTCCCGGGGTAATACATTGATCCAGACCACTGCAACTAGCAAAGATGTAAGCATTTGGATACTTCTCCTGCAAAATCTGGGCGACAATACCAATAAATCGACCGAATGTCGCACCAATAGCCATTGAAGGTACAAATATACCTGCAGGAACTTTGCATCCATATGACACGATTACCAGCACAGTTCTTATAATAGTTGCAGAAAACAGACTAAAGATAATCCAACCTCTTCGAGATTTGTCGCACAAATGGTCGTAATGATCAACAATGTCATTACATTGACGGAAAAGGATTTCCATCGACTCTGTCATATCTATTCGCAGAAATGAGTTGAAATAACATATCAAGGCAGTAATGAATGCCAGGAAAGTTGCCTCTTGAACTGCGTAATTCGCCAGATATTTCTTGCGGAACCCTTGCACGAAGAGGTTCCACTTTATAACAAAACCACCGTAAAGTCCACCTAATATACCGATTAAAATAAAAAATATTAGCTCAAAGAACTGCCAAGTACGTTCGTATTGAACCGCAAACATGACTAGTTGGCCTGTTCTGAATGGATTCACCGCGGCAAGTGTCCAAGTAGCTATTAAAGCACAGAAATAAGACCGCCAAATCGTGCGTAAGTGGAAACTACTGGACATCTCTTCTAGTGAAAACAAGACACCTCCTATAGGGCTGCCAAAAGCCACGGCTACCCCAGCAGCCGAGCCAGCAATGAGCATTTCCCTGGACCGGCGCTGGGATGTGCGGTATTTGAAAAATAGTTGAGAAATGACATTTGCAGCACATACTGCATAGTGAACAGAAGGACCTTCTTTGCCCACAGACAAGCCAGATGAAATGGCCAGTGGCAGGCCTATGGATTTAATAGCAAGGGTCATAGCACCCAGGAAGTCTTGGTAGACAAAGCCAGATATTATGCATTTGATTTCCGATATTCCGGAACCCGCCGCTGCCTTAGCATAGCATTGGACAAGATATGCAGCAGCCCATGCAAAAAATACAGACAGAAGAACAAACATGACGTAATTAGCGGAGAAGAGAGACGTCCAGGTGTGCCAGTCTTCGCACGATTCGAGGTCAACTCCCCAGCAGCAAAACATTTTGTTCAGGTATAAGCCTCTCGAGCAATAGCCAAGCTTCAAATCTGACAGCCACGAAGTTATTATATTCAGCATACCGGCTATCAAGCCAATGCTGCATCCTACAAGGCTGAGAACAATCCAAGTCTGACAGGACTGATACCCAGAAACCAGTAAAGAAGCCATTCTGCTGCGCCGATCAAACAACCGAGTTAGTAGTGGGGAATACGAGCTTCGACGAATGTAGTCGACAACCATGTCGCGCACCCAATCGACTGTCCGAAAATCATTATATCTTTGGGTTTCTCGCATGCCCTTTAGTGCTAGTTATCGTAAGTACATCTACAAGTTAAGGTTGCGAGGAGGTATGGCAAACCTAACTTGGAGAAGCGATGTGCTTATTGGCCCACATTGCTATAACCGCTGCAACGGTCTTCAGGCGCTGTAGTCGCGTTCTTTTAACTCACTCTACCCTTCCACTTACACCAAAGACCAGAAATACAGTATCTACTCGTTGAGACTAAGGATACCATAGATAGATTATACTATAGTTCTTTGACTTGATATGAATAGGCAACCGCCTTCGAACAGCCAGCAAATGGCTTCCGATGGAAATACAGTCAGTCCTCAAGAAGCGCATTCTGGCCAACACCCTCCTCTGCAAGAGCATGCCTCTCAAATGGCGCATCACATGGCACCTCCACATCCTGCAATGGCGTACACGTATGAGACTCTTCCACCAGGCTTCGCAGGCTATCCTGCTCCCCCACAGTATGCCCACATGTATCCGCCCGTCCATATGTCGGGTCCACCTATGGGCCAATTTATACCAGTAGTACATCCGCAACCTATTCAGAATCATGAAATGCATCCTCAGCAGGGGCCTATAGATCTAGATGCAGCCAGACAGCTGCATATTCCGGAGTCCTCGAAAACCGAGGCAGTCGCCGGCGAAACAGGCTCGTTATCTCACTCTTCGGAAACTGCTAACGGTGCACTTAGCGAGAAACCTAAGGGTCGCGGCCGGGCCAAGAATAACAGATCCTCGGATCAAACAGGAGTGAAGAAGTTCCAGGTATCGGAAAGTAATTGGGCGGATGTGACAGAAGTTACTCTGGACCGATTGAATAGTGGGAAAAACATCGATTCTTACACTCGAGAGGAGCTAGAGAAACTAGCGAAACTAGATTTACCGTTATCGAGGGTAAAAAAGGTCCTTAGAATTGATCCAGATGCAGGACTTTACTCTAAGGAAGCCGTATTTGCTATTGCGGCTGCTACAGAGTATTTCCTGAGCTATTTGGCTAGCAAGAGCGTGGAAATTAGCAGGCTAGATCGACGTTCAGGAATTCAGTATAAGGACATGGCCAGTGCTGTGGGCAAGTATGATTCGCTTTCCTTCTTAGAGGATCTAATACCCAAGACAGTTCCAGCCTCTGTTGCTCGAAAATTCAAGAAGAAACTCTTTGGTCAAGAAGCGAATGAGAGTGGAGAAAACTACAAAGATACGGAAGGAAATCCAGATGGTGGTGTGCCAAATGGAACCGATGATTATCCGGACGACTCTAAGCAGAATGAGCCGTGTGAAGGGATGACAGTGGATGACTGATGCGAACAAAAGGAAGCCGACTATTTGTGCGAGCATTACATCTCTAGGTACACTTTGATCGCCCACAAGCGCTAGAACTATGTTAAGCTCGTGTACTAGCTTGAAGCAAGGATTGTGAGCCGTAGCAGAGACACAAGGCGGTAGCCATATACCGGCACTGTGCAGTGAGACTGGTTCTAATCATCCATGAACTGCATTTTAGCAAACTGCCTCGTATTATCTGGAAACAAGCCTTTTGGATCTCTGAGTCGTAGCATTACCGCAACTGGGCCTTTCGGCGTGCCAGCCCTACAGCCCTAAAGTTGACCAATAGGAACGTGGGTGATACTCACCCACTTAAAAGTTGCTCGATTTCTCCCAGAACCACCGGAACTGTTTCCAACGAATACATTAGAACAGATAAAAAATGCTTAGCGGAAGCCGTGCGGCTGTGCCTCGGGCACTACACCATGCTGGACGATTAGGCAGCATTAGTTGCGGAATGAGAATGAAGTCGTCGACGGCCGCAGTAGAGCAACATGACACGTACAAGGTCCCGGACTACTCGCATTACCTGAGACCTAACAAAGGAAACGACAAATCCCGGGTATATTCGTACTTCATGGTCGGCACACTTGGATTCCTTGGAGCCTCTGCGGCTAAGAGCACTGTCCAAGACTTTTTGTACACCATGAGTGCCTCAGCAGATGTGCTTGCCATGGCCAAAGTAGAAGTAGACTTGGCGAAGATTCCGCTCGGAAAGAACCTGGTTGTCAAATGGCGCGGAAAGCCTATCTTTGTTCGCCACCGCACTCAGAAAGAGATTGACGAGGCCAACAGCGTTGATATCTCTTCCTTACGGGACCCACAGGAGGACTCGGCCCGAGTCAAGGACCCCGAATGGCTGGTCATGCTTGGTGTCTGCACCCATCTTGGATGCGTGCCAATTGGAGAATCCGGAGATTTTGGTGGCTGGTTCTGCCCCTGCCATGGCTCTCATTATGACATTTCCGGCCGTATCAGGAAAGGCCCTGCTCCACTCAACCTCGAGATTCCGGAATATACTCTTGGCGATGGAAAGTTAGTAGTTGGATAAACAATATGTTTATATGTTCAGTAGGCTACACGTAGAACTCGTACAGGGCTGTGCGCTGGCCGCCAACAACGCCTTGGAGCGCTCCAAACGCTTCTTTCCTCCACCACACCATGATCGAAGTGCAGTGCAACGATAGGTAAGCCATAAAGCATTCTTTAGCGGGCATAAATTTACTAACAATAGGCTGGGAAAGCGAATACGCGTAAAGGTAAATAATTTTTCGAGCGCAATAGAGGTGCTTTGTGTACTAACAGCAGTGCCTTGAAGATGACACCATTGGCGACTTCAAGAAGCTCGTAGCCGCTCAGATCGGCACAGCCCCGGACAAAATAGGTAAGTGGCGCCAAATGAGATATTCTGACCGTCTCTAACGATAGTGCTTAAAAAAGGGTAAGTTAGACTGCCAATTAGCGCCGGATCAGGCACTAACTCCAGATATACTGTGTTCAAGGACCATATCACGCTGGCTGACTACGAGATACACAATGGAGCAAACCTAGAGCTGTACTACAGCTAAACGGCTCGCTCAAAGGACGCCTCTAGATTATTGTACGAGCCCAAAAGCGAATAGATGCGAGCTGGGTTATGCCGGATAGAACGAAGACAGCATCCATGCCATACTCGTAGCGCGCTAGCACTATCCTGCGGAGCTGCCATTCCGGATATTGCTCTGGTCAAATCCATCTACGCCAGAGCATCGAGAGGCTGCTTCTGTTGTGCTTGCGCCCGAAAAAGCGCTCCACAAGCGCTTCCGATCTCCCAACGCCATTCCTACTTCACCACCACCCCCCAGCCCTTCAAACATGGAAGCTCTTGCGCAATTAGACCCGGAAATCGTGTTCAAAGGCGTGAACCTAACCACATCAGTTCTTATGATCCTGGGAGGCGTCTCGCAGTTCTTCCCTGTTTCATTCCAGAGTGCCGTTATTGCTGTTTATGTCATTCTGTTTGGGCTTGTGATCGGGCTCCTGGAGTTTCAAACTCCAGCTGCCGCCACCATCTACGGCTCATTTCTGTTTTCATTCATAGGCCGTGGCGTGTTTTACACATTTGTAGGCTCCATCCTTTTACATTCTCATGTGCTCCGCATTGTCGCGGGTAGCATTATTATTGCTATAGGCGTCGGGTATATTGCCCTCGAGTTCGTCCCTTCAGTTGATTTGCCTCACAACATGCGAATCAACGACTACCAGCAGCAGAACGACTCGATATAATTGGTCGCTCGCTGCTTTCTCTGTTGCGGCCAGCTGCCCTGCTAAGGCGCCTTCTCGTCCAGGACTCCCTTAGCTTCTCGTAAACCTAAACTGTAACCTTCCTTACCTACACCATATACCCCGTATGCCTTCTGTAACACTCCAGCCCACCCAGGAATGGCGCGTCGAGACTGATCTCCAGCCGCATTCACCCATTACGGTCAAGCTTCTCTCCGGAACCGCCGAGATCTTTGGCACAGAGCTCGCCGAGGAGACCTCTTACTCATTCACTGTAGCAAAGCTGGCCATTTTTTCGTATACGGGCTGTGAGCTCGAGTGGACTGGCTCGCCGTCCTCTGAATACGTCGGAGACGAATCCACTGTACCCGTGTATCTTAACCTGCAACTTGCTTTAGACAAGTTTCGCAGCTCCCGGTCTTCTCGTGGCCCCACAGTCCTAATTGTCGGTCCAAAAGATTCCGGCAAAACGTCGCTTGCTAAAACTTTGACAGCATACACAGCCAAAAAAATGGAGACACGTCCAGGTCCAATTGCCGTGAACCTAGATCCAGCAGCCGGGTTTGTCTCTGTTCCTCCCGGCGCCGTTTCGGCAGCTCACATAAACGGCCTCTTGGACCCTCAGAGCGCGACTGGCTGGGGCGATGCAACCGAAACAGGTCTTGCTGCTACGCATATACCTACAAGATCTCCTTTAGTGTATTACTATGGTCATGATTCATCTAATGCTAACCCCCCTTGTTATGAAAATGCAATCACCCGATTGGCTCTGACGGTGAATGAAAAAGCAGAGTCTCTTCCTGCCGGGGTCATCATCGATACCCCAGAAATTAAGCACGGCGAGTACGACATCACGGAAAAAACAGTCAATCTTTTTCGAGCAGATGTCGTTGTTGTAGTTGGTCATGAAAGGATCTACAGCGATCTGCGCAAAAAGTTTGCTAGTAACGATTCCATATCTGTCGTAAGAGTCCCGAAGTCGGGCGGCGTCGTCGACCGAGAGGACTCCTTTATCCGTGCTCTGCAGCAGAAACAAATTAGAGAGTATTTCTATGGTTCATCGGCCCATACACTGAACCCGTTCTCCTCCTCGGTCAGCCTCCGTCAACAGCCGATATATCGTGTTCTTGAGCTGGCTCAGACCAAATTTGTCGAGTCATCGGTGTTACCCATAGGAGCTGAAGATGACGAGGATGAAGATGAAGCAAAACCTAAAAGCGATCTGTCAGGTTCAGTCGAAATTGTCGAAGACATATCGGTCCTGCAGAACAGCGTTCTGGCAATAGTGCAGAAAGAAACAGTTGAGCAGCCGGAGGAGAGCTTGAACTATCCTGTACTAGGATTTGTGCACGTTTCAGAGGTTGATGAAGCAGCCAATAGAGCTAAAGTACTGATACCGATTCCGGGCCAGATTCCACCCGGGATATTTCTCGTCGGATCGTACACGTATCTGGAGTAAAAGGCCGCAAAACCCCGAACTATACAAAGTACTCCGGCAAAGCAGAGTGCTCGACACTATAGTCAGCAAGACACTCTCTGACGTTGGAATTTTCAGGGGCAGCGTCAAACACATTAAAGAACTGGGTGCCGGTGTCACTTACTTCTAGTACCGAAGCCAGGTTTCCACATCGATAACAGTAATTCGGAGCGCTCCATACGGTCGACACTAACCCGCCGAAAAGCTTCTGATACCCGTTTTGGCACAATTGGTGCGCTCGTAAGATGGATGTGGTGCTGTTCATATGCAGAAATCGCTCGGCCACACGCTGTCCAAAAGTATATCCAGCTCCGCGAGGTGACACCGCAAAGTCGTCATTCGTAGAGCTTGGATCAGACCATACAAGGTCAGCCATGGGCCCTTCGTGTGGGATTTCACGGAACCGGTCGATTAATCTAATCTGGTCAACATGGACCAGGCTTGGAGAAAGTCCTCCGTGTACGCAAAATATAGTGTCATCTATGACGGCAGTGAGAGTCATGTAGTCAAACATATCTGTAAAGCATCGCCATACTTCCACGGATCCATACTTCCTCATGCACTCCGTATAGAAGCCGTAGGACTGAGTGATGCCCCGGCTCTCATGGTTGCCCCGAATCAAGTGCACCCGACGGGGATACCTCACTTTCAGCAGGCAAAGTAGTGTGATTGTTTCAACAGAATAGTACCCTCTATCAACGTAATCGCCGAGAAATAAATAATTCGTGTCGGGACTTTGTCCGGCTATCCGGAAAATCTCGATTAGATCATAAAACTGGCCGTGCACGTCTCCTACAACCGCGACAGGTGAGCTCACATGCATCACGTTTGATTCATCCACCAATAACTCCTTTACTTTGGCACATATAGCTACTATAACAGACTCATCTAGCAATTCAGTTTTCATCACATGACTAATGCATTCATCTACGTCAAACCCCATCCTGGCCGTCCCTACAATCCGACCCCGGCGTGTCTATTTCCATCTGGAGGAAGACCACCCCATTACTCCCACCTTCCTGATTCTGACACCCTCCACCAAATTCGTATTTAACCACATGGACAGACGGCCCACAACCTCCGTCGATCCACCAAAAGCTTTTGCACCACTCGGATACCCAATCCCTGTCCCGACTACAAAGATTTATCCTGACCAGTACCATAATGAAGAGACTCTGCCGGCCTTCCCAGAACGCTCTCCCGCCGTTCAACGAATCCCTCTAGGCGCTACTTTTATTGAAACAGAGAACTCTCGCGCCAGCCCCTCAGATGTTCCCACAAAGAACTACCCCTCAGATGACCCGGCTCTCATGATATCTATGAAACACAGTTTACGCTCAATTCCTATTCGATTAAGAGACAAAATTATATCTTCACTTGACGACGGGGATTCTTTATACAGCCCACGTTCCTCCGCTAAACAGGCGCCTAATCCCATACAGCAGCCTTCAAAGCCCGTCGATCCTCCTAAGTTTCAATCTGATGATAAATCTGAAGAATTTCTGCATGAACCCCCCACTTCGGCGGCCACAGACGCTTCAGAGGTCGAACCCTCCTCGAAGAAAAAGAAGTCAGCTACTGGTGCAGTGCAAGAGACTACTCGAACTACCCGAAAACGCGTTCGTAAATTGGCTAAATAAACTAACCTAACAAGCGAGATTTTTCTTCCTCGCTGTCATCGTCATCTTCATCAATCTCCCCATCGTCATCATCGTCATCATCGTCGTCTTCCTCGTCTTCCTCGTCGTCCTCTTCGTCCTCGTCGTCCTCGTCGTCCTCGTCTTCATCCTCGTCTTCTTCGTACTCTTCTCCTTCTTCATCTTCGTCGTACTCGTCGTCCCCTTCTTCTTCTTCTTCCTCATCCTCGTCGGTATCCTTGCTAACTGGTGCATCGGCAAAAAACTCATCCAAACTTCGCAGTTTGATCGACCCATTGGATGGCTGCTGGATGGCCCTCATGCTAGACACACTGGGCTTCGAATAACTCACCTTCCTTGGTTCATTGTGGTAGATCTTTTCTTCGTCTCTAATCTTCATTCCTGGAGCCTGCTTTGTCCATTCCGGTATAGCCTGGGTTTGATAATACCCATCAAGTGGCCTGTGAAATATTTGCGAAGCTGTACCAATTGTCAAGTCTTGGACAACAGACGATTCGTATTCCATTTTAGGGGGAGGTTTGGGAGCTTGCAAAAGCAATGCCGCCAATGCAGCAGACGCTGCTGCAGAAGAATCAGGATTCGAGGCTGCAGAAGACGTCGGATCAGCTAAAAGCGCTTTGAACAGCCTAGCCCTATCCCTTAAATCAAACGAAACATCATACCTAGCCACAAGGATAATGTAGTTAAATAGTAGCGTTATCTCACTCGGTGAAAAGTCACCAGAGTCTCCATCTAAGACACGATGTACAAGGTCCTTACCTTGATCTTGCACATAATAGGAATACAACTTGGCAGTGAGAAGAAGGATCTGATGCTTACAATGCTCACTCTCTTGAGTAAAGCCTTTCGCGAGTATCCGTAGAACGTCAGGAGCATACCTACTCACCTGCGGGTGGTTACTAAACTCTCCTACCAGCCATATAATTGATCCGCGAGCCTCATCAACATCGAGTCCAGGAGCAAGCAGTAAGCTAGCAAGTTTGACCACTACACCAGCATATCTATCTGGGTCTAGCTGTATGATGTACCTGATAACAGGCACACACTCACATAGAAGCAATGGATTAGAGTAGGAAGAGAAAGTAGTCGTCGCGGCAGTCTTAACTATCTTTAGCAACCAATTAAGACACCCCTGAGCAATTTCTGGACTCTTTGTAGCAATTCTTCCCACTGTCTTCACAGCCTCCGCAGTAAGAGATGAACTCTGGCTAGAGAAAATATAGTGGCCAAGTTCGCTTATAATTTGAGACACATTTGATTCTCTGCATAAAAGCGAAAGCATTTCTAACTTCAAAGTATATATGCGGGAAGTTATCTGGCTATCTGCAGCTTCTGAATATGGGATGATGTAAAAGCAATGGATCCAGGAGGAAAACAAGTCAGGATATTTCAGGGCAATTTGCACAACTACTTCAAGCAGTTCAACTACCTTAGAAGGAGAATCATTCTCGATGATTGCAGACACTAAAGGCTCAATAGCATACTGTAGGTATTTTTCTGGAGCTAAGTACAGATAGGCGGAAGTGACCGCCAAAATGACCGCGTCAAGAGAATTCTGTAGCAAAGGCCTAATGGATTCCAAAAATAAATTCATGTCTGGATTGATCTCTTTTGAATAAGAATCAGTTTCATCTGGAGGGGAGACTGAGAACACAGCTTGCTCGGTGAACACATTCCTTGAGGACCCAGGCTGAGGAGGAACCCAGTAGTATTCCAGCATATACAGGCGACAGTATCGGGTGAGAACCTGAATAGCTACGATCTGCGTCCATTGATCCATGGCTTGCAAAGATCGACAGATATGACGGAAACGAGAGTGTAATATGTCGTATCTGTCAGGACAAAGCCTATGAAAGGCAAGCATGGTTGAGCCTACAACAGATGGGTCAGAGTCTCCTAGTAGAGTTGGAAGATGATCTAGCAACGATGCAGTGTTAGACGGATCTACATCAGATGCGTTTATAATGGCCAAGGCCGCGGCTCTTCTAACCACCGGAGACATATCTTGAGTGCATCGTTTTATTCCTAGCGACACAATGCCAGATATAGATACAACTCTGATGGAAGACATGACACGAATAGCTATAGCCCTAGCGTAGGCGTTTTTGTCGCCTAATGCCTTTTGAATGGTATTTATAGAAAGAAGGGCAAGATCAGGCTCGCGGTCGGCGTACCGGATGAGATAACTGTACACCAGCTGTCTGGTTTCCATATTCGGAGAAGCTACGTTCTTAACGACGTCGGCAAAGAACTCCGAAGCGTCTTGGTCGGCTATTGCCAAGCTCATGACATGCTTCAGACCTGCCAGAACCGTTCTGTCGGATCTGGAGTTCAACAGTTTCTGTATTTCTGCATTGGACAATCCTCCTAATTTTGACGAAGTCGAGATACTTCCTGCGGCTTCGCCTGCAATCTCCTTTGCAGACTCGAAGAACGCCGAGATTCTGGAGAACGCTTCGGCCATCTCCTCTTGCGTGGTGTTCTCTGGGTTGCAATGTAGCCTTGGATTAAACTTTGCCTAAGCGCTCCTCTACCTCGCCTTACCAGCAGAGAGTTTACTAACAAGAATTAACTAGACTAGCTAAGGGCCGAAATTTTATGGTGAAAGGATAAAAAAGGAAACCAAACAGAATAGTTTCTGCGCACACTGCGGTTTGCCGCTGTGTTCTGGAACGATCCATCGCTGCTACATCACCGCTGCTACGCCCGATCGAGCAACTTTCGCACCCGATGAGCAAGAGCACGGCTCCTGTGCAAGAAGCCCAGTCGACTAGCCTTGTCCCTTCTGATTGTTTGCGGACTCTGTTAGGGGACAAGCCTGACTAATAGCACAGTCTGGTGAAAACCTTATTCGTTAGGACCAGAGTGTCATCGCGCGACCATTTGCCGGCACCAACTCCACTCACATTTACCAACCAGTGCATTCTGAGTGTAGTAGCGCCCCAATAAGAATATATTCAGGCCTGCGCTCCTGGCCTCAGCTGCTGATGGATAGGCTGTTTGAGTTACAGTAAGGTTCGACTACAAACCCTAATTGTATTTCGTTTTAGTTCCTGGGTTCTCTCTTTTAAACCCAGCTACTGGTCAGTCCTCTTTCTTCTTTACATCGACACATGGCAAAAATTGTTGTAGTGGGGGCCGGGGTTGTGGGACTATCCTCAGCTCTCGCACTGGCTGAAGATGGCCACGACGTCGCTATAATCGGCGCCTTTGTGCCAGGAGATCAGTCCATCGAGTACACATCTCCTTGGGCTGGAGCCAACTGGATGAGTTTCGCCTTGAATCAACCTGACATTGAGAAGTACGATGCTGCAACGTATCTCTATATGTACAAACTCGCTGAAACAGAACCGTGCGCCGGTATCACGTTCCGCGACACTATTGTCCTTACCAGGAAGGCCGATACTGAGCTTCCCGAAGTCCAGCTGGGGGGTTTGTTCCGGAAGAACGGACCCTGGTTCAAAGAACTAGTGAAGGGATACAAGCAACTGTCTGAAAAGGAATTGAACGCATACGCGGAAGGTATTGCGTATGGGTATAAGTTCAGATCATTCAACATCAACCCTTCTGTTTACCTGCCATGGCTTGTCCAGCAGCTTAAGGGCTACGGTATACAGCTCAAACGAGTAAAGCTTAGACATATTAAAGATGCAGTCGTCCACCACCCTCATGGGGCTCCTGACTATGTAGTTAACTGCACTGGAGTAATGGTGAGCGCACTTGGAGGCATTGATGACCCTAAAGTGGTTCCCGTCCGGGGACAGACTGTTCTGGTTCGTGATCCTAGGCCAGGAAAATGCGGCCTTGACATCATGTTCAATGTGTCCGGTGTTGATAACTCACCGTGGGTTCAGAGCGAAAACCGCAAAGAACTCTTCTACTCTATGTCTAGAAGCGATGGATCAACCATTCTCGGAGGTTGCTTTGTCAGCGGGGATTATACCGATTCTATAGATCCCGCACTCGCCGAAAGGATCATAACTCGGGCAAAGAAATACCACCCTGAGCTGTTGAATACCGATGGCGAGTTTGAAATTGCTCGCCATAACGTCGGACTGCGTCCTGGGCGAATTGGTGGACCTAGAGTTGAATTGGATGCTAAAGGAATTCTTGGTACCAGAACCAAACTGGTCCATAACTATGGCGCTGGTGGTGCAGGATACCAAGGTTCTCGAGGAATGGCCATAGCGGTGGCTGAAATTGTGTCTAAGGATCTGGGGGCAAAACGACGCCCTAAATTGTAGAAGAGAATAGTACTTACATGTGTGTTCCGACTGTCATGTGGCTAGCCGTGTAAACCTTATTTCCCTATTAGGCAATATCCAGCCTTGACTTTATAATTCCTTGGAGAACGGGATAGTTTTCAGAATACGAGATCATCGTTCAGTTCTTTCCTGCATTTCAGTCTTGGCTGTGCCAGCAGAAAATATGGGATTTCTAGCTATATTTGATCACAAACGGTCTAAGAGGCACAGCCCCAAGCGGCAATCTGCAGCTGAAGTCCTGAATGTGGGAGATGTGCTCTCCGCGAAGCCCACCACAATCGTAGGACCTGGTCTAGAAAAGAACCAGCCATATGAGATTTCGAAGTCTAGCATACTCGATCCCAAGGGTAGGGTGAAGAGGAAGAGTTACGCGAGTTTAGCGGATTCTAAAGTGACATGGGGCGATTTCTTTCTAGCTGTCGATCGATTAGATGCAGCCAAGATCCGGAGAATCTTGGATTGGGATTCAGCAGAGCGTCAAAGAGAGCGCGAAGAAGCCGAAGACACAACGGCTAGAGATACTTTGTATAGTGCAATTGGAAGAGGTGATCCCGCTAGAGTACAACCGAATGTGTTCCTGCCCCCTTTACCTGATTTCAATCCAAGCCCTCCATTGGAGGATCGGTCAGAGATACTCAGGCAGGCCATGCATGACGATTTCCGACAGCGTACCAAGACTCTACAGGAGACAAACTATCCGAATGCATATATACTCAGAGATTCACCTCCAATAAGGCCTACTGCGTTACGACAAGAAATGGAGGATGATGAAACACTAAGATTCTCGTTTAACACTGAAAGACCGTCGCGAATTGGGTCTTATGACGGATCGCTGAAGAGAAAGACGTCAGTGATAGCAGATGAAGAAAGTTCGGTGAAGTTGGTCTCTGTGGACGGCATTCACCAGCGTCCTGTCTACGAAAACCATCCATCGATCCTTCCTCGAGGAGAACGAGCGGCTTTTACTAAGGAGGAGGATGGCAACTGGATACCTGAGCCAGAGACGCTAGGATTACAGAAACCTATTCTACCATGGACAACAGAGTCATCCCACGACGAGGAAGACTACGTGTCAGCTGCCGAAACATACAGTGAGGGTGAATACTCATAGCTGGTCAGGCAGGCTCCTGTATCCGGCAGTTTACTGTCGTTAATGGGCCTTACCGATCACTGAAACAATTAGTTAAATGACTGACATCTTCTGGAAGAACGCAGAATGTGGTCCACTAGCGCACTATTTCTTATTTTTAACGTGTTATTTGAATCTTAATAAGGACGATTGTTCCTGTGCTCACCAGCTTACCCGGCATTACGTAAGGTTCCAGCGTTGGCCAATCGCCGCCCAGGAGGCCTTCGCCTCCACTACATCGGCATCTCGCTTACTCAGGACTTAACCCACACCGTATTCGACTATAAATACCTCGAATTCGCCCGGATTTTATGCTCACAGCATCTACTTGTTTACTGAGAAATATAACCCGTGCCAACTCAGTTAAATCTTTTTATCAAGCTAGAATGGTTTCTCAAATTACATCTGCCGCCGATTTCAAGGCCGCAATTGGCTCGAGCAAACTCACTGTCGTCGACTTTTACGCCACCTGGTGCGGCCCGTGCAAGGCCATTTCGCCTGTTGTGGAAAAAATGTCCGAGGAGTTCACCGATGCTGCTTTTATCAAGGTCGACGTAGACGAGCTCTCCGAGGTTGCTGCTGAATGTGGTATTCGTGCCATGCCAACCTTTATACTCTTTAAGAATGGCGAGAAAGTAGAAACTGTTGTCGGGGCTAACCCTGCCGGCCTCAAGAATGCTGTCAAGGCCAACTTGTAAAATTATACGTTAATGGAACCAGTCTTCCGCTTTTCTCGAATAAGCGTCTCGTACTATAGTAATACAATGCTCTCCTAGCAATACCGTCATATAAAAACCTCCTTGATCGGCGGCGTGTCCATTCCACTGCTCGCTGGCGTGCTGGGCGCACTGCTAGTTCCCATCATGGCTTCGGCTTTCCGCTGCGATCGCTCCTTAGCCTGCAGTTTTCGCAATTCTCGCCTGTGCAGTCGTCTTTCGCGTCGTTTATTCCGAGTTCTAGATGAAGGTGGAGTATCATCTGAAGAAGGAGACAGTTCTGAGGTGCCTTCTTCTTCTTTTTCTTCTTCTTCATCACCGTGGCTGAGATGGGCTGCCATCTGCTCCTCGAAATCTTCCTCTAGAAGATGCTCAATGGCTGACTCAACAGTCTGATACTTTTCAAGAGCTTCACGCGCTTTCATGTCAGATAGCGGCCGGGGTAGAGATTTCTGCAAAACCATAACTTCCCAAGCAGGACGGGCTCGCGCTGAGTTAGCTGAAATGTGAACATTTGGTGGGCCGGTATGCGGACCATCCAAATTCCTGACAGATGAGTAGTGCTCCCAAGTATGATAAGCGATATGTATGCGCTCGATATCTGTCGCATCTAGATCAGTTTCCTGTAGTATATCTTCCGAGCATACTAAATCGCTGGGATCATCTACAAAGCTCCTACCTTCAATGACGTAGCAAAATGTCGGCTGATAGATGTCGATATCTACCTTAAACAGGCGAGAACACGAGACTATCTCAAGATTGTCTCCATATGTCCGGTCGCGGCTCATTCTCTGTAGATATGCAGCCCATCCATCTCGGCGCCGATTATCAGCTTCCACAAATGGCCGAAAGTACTCCGAATGAGTCTCCATGTACTTTACAATAGCCTTACGAATAGCCTTGTGTCGACTTTCATCTCCATACAGCTGATCGGACAATGCTCGGAACAAACAATTTCCGTCCCCGACAATACTGGCGGCATAAAGCCCTTGATTAGCAAGTACCGGGTACTCTGGATCTGCTGTCATTAGTCAATCCCTTGCTTCTGATCTCTCCAATTCCTCACTTAACAAATCCACCCGATATTAGCGCTTGTCCCCAGTTCACCGGCAGCACTTATACCTTAATATCCCGCTTCCTTTCAGTAGCTGTACCCTACACACAGAATTATTGCTAAATATCACCTGGCCCTTTCGTGCGCTCTATCCGAGGCTACGGCTTCTCCTTCAAGGTCTTGTGTGGGACGGAACAACCCGAATTGTCTAATGAGCGAAATCCTAATCTAAAAGCCGTTACAACTGCCGCAAAACTGCCGCAGTCTATGCCGCTGACCATACGTGCTATTATCTACGCAAAATTCTCTTTTACTTATACTACAGACATAAGAAATATTAATAAATTACTAAAACTAGCGCGCTGTGGGCCCTTTCAGGTATAGCGGATCTTTAGTAAACAAAACCTTAAAATACAGTTACAGCTGCTCGAATTTCACAATCTAAAGCCAGATTCTGCTACTCCTCCCCACACAATGGCTCTGGCAGCTGTTGGACAGTTTTGTGCTAGCGAAAGTATAGAACTTAACCTGTCATCGATCAAAATTTTAATTGATAAAGCCATAGATGCTAAGGCCGCTGTTCTGTTCCTCCCCGAGGCGAGCGATTATATCGGACAGCCTCAGGGGCATGGTTTCGTCGAGGGCCTTTGCAGCTATCTGTCCCATAAAGCAAGCAACTTGTTTGTCAGTGTCGGTGTTCATGAGAGGAAAGATTTTAAAGCAGAGAATAATCTTTTGTGGATCAATCCTAAAGGCGTCATTGAGAATCGATATACCAAACTCCATCTGTTCGATGCTGCCGGCCTGAAAGAATCTAACTCAACTATTCCCGGTACAACACTAATGCGTCCATTTAAGTCACCAATTGGAATGATTGGACCAGCTATATGCTATGATGTCAGATTTCCTGAAATGGCGTTGAGATTACGACGTCTAGGATCGGAGATCATTACCTTCCCTTCGGCATTCACCTTGCGAACCGGCGCAGACCACTGGGAAACTTTGATTCGTGCTAGAGCGATAGATACACAATGCTACGTTGTAGCTCCTGCACTAATTGGGAAACATAACGAAAAGCGAGAAAGCTGGGGTCATGCCATGATCGTCGACCCCTGGGGGACCATCATTGCTCAGTGTTCTAGTACCGATTACCCTTCAATAGCTTTGGCACACATCGACCTTGAGTATTTAAAGCTGGTCAGGCGAAGAATGCCGTTATGGGATCAGAGACGCAGAGACATATTTGGAGACATATAATCTTCCAATACTTCGCATCCCCTTCTTTGGCTTCTTCAACCAGTACTATAGTCGCCTTTTTCTTCTAAATCTCATGTGATTTCTGAACTAAAATTATTAGGTCCCAGGTAGAGACATTAGAAATCATTTATACTGAACCATAAAAAATTGGACGACACCGGAGTCGAACCGGGGACCTCCCGCATGCTAAGCGGATGTGATAACCAACTACACCAGACGCCCTTTGGTACTAAAGGAGTGACTACTGCTTAATATGACCTCTTTGCCGATATTGCAGATTTACAATTTGGTTCTACTGTTTCAATATAAGACTATTAATCACTAAATTCTAGCCAAAGTCAGATTACAGGACATAACATATTAACAGTATCCACATTCGTATAGGGTCATAGGATATGGCACTTATATAAAGTATCAAATGGAGTTTCTGCGAATAAACTCCTTATGTCTTTTATCCTTCTTGCTGCCAAATCCCGGGATGCTGTCTAGCTTTCCTTCAGCTATAAGCTTACTAAACTCCTTTTTTCCGTACTGATATCCAACTCGGTACACTTCATCAAATTTCGCAAAGTCAAGGGTAGCAAAATCATCAATAGGCGGGCGCAGGTAGATACAGCCAGGCAACTCTTTAACTTTCTCTAGTGCGCCAACAGAAGATACATATGCAAGCCTTGCCTGAATCTCAGCAAGATTAGGTGGGTTCGGATGACTAGAAAACGGATTCCACCTGTTGAAGATCACCCACAATCCCGAAAGCGTATCTCCATATGACATGGGTGTTGTATCATCCATGCTTCCAACATCAACAGCTATAATAATATTTGCCCCCAATTTCTTCATGTGGTCTACCGGTAAGTTGTCAACGTAACCACCATCTAAAAGCATACTACCGTTGTCTGTAATGGGAGGTAGAAGACCTGCTAGCGACATAGAAGCACGAATATACCTCCATGCATACCCATATGAATGTATCTCCATTCTAGAATGAGTAATATTAGTAGTATTGTTGTAGTATTGCAGCCAGAAATCTTCTATACGACCATTTCCAAAAATTTTCCATATGCCTCGATTAAATTCGTGACCAGTAAGGTAGGCGGTGGCCGGGTACGTCAAATCAAAAATATTCCGCCAAATACTACCAATTCGACCAGCAAACTGTTTTACTCTACCATATATTGGCACAAGGTCTGAGTCTCGCGCGTATAAACCACCGACAAAAGATCCGATAGATGTACCTCCAACTATATCGACAGGAATCCCAGCTTCCTCGATAGCATGGATCATTCCAACATGTGCTATTCCTCGGGCTCCACCACCACCTAAGACAAGACCAACTGCATCTCCAGATAATATACGAGCCAAGCGAGCAAAGTCGTTTTTATACGAATGCGTAGATGAGTATATAGGAACACGAGAGCCCCTTTTTCTTTTGAACGCATACTTCTGTAACTCAGTTTGCCAGTCCTGCATTTTGCTCTTCAGTGTCGCTAATCGGCCAGAAAATTCATTGCGCTGAATAATATTTGACTCATAAGGAATTTGAACATGATAATGTCGATCAATCCATGGACGATTCCTGAGCCACTTGTCAGTCATTCCTGGAGGAACATATCTTTCCGGGTGAATCAAAACCAATTCTTTTCGAGCGGTCGTCTTAGAACCCAACATAAACTGCTCATATTCCCCAACTACAGCATCTCCTTCACCGAACGCCACAAGTAGGATACAATCTGCCTGTGATACACAGACACCTGTCCAGGTAGCTGGCGCCTTAGCATCAGCGAGGTATAAGACAAGGTCGTACTTTTCCTCCATGTCAGAAAGAAATCCAGAAAGTTTAAGCTGCCCTAATGTATTGAAAGCCAAACGACCTAGATGATTCAAAATTGCTGCTTGGTTGATCATGACGACATTTTTTCCTATCTGGTGGAATGCAGAGAGCAGACTCTGCCCAAATACATCCAATGGAATATCTTTCGAAGCAGGAACAATACCTATTGTTCTCATACTACTTAAATGAGCATTCTCTGTGTAACCCATATTGACGCCACGTAGTCCTGCCTGATTAGCCACCTCAGATAATCTAGAAGCAATAATTCTGGAAGTTTGAAATGTTATTGCTGGATGTTCTGCAGCAAGAGTTTCAAACAATATTCGTGGAATTCTAACAACTTCTGTTTTTCGGATAGCATGTACAGAATAGGGTCGTCTCGCTATAGTAAGAACTTCAAGCTCACCAATGCTATCACCTTGGCCACACTCACGTATCGTTTTGACCTTTCCTTTCTCTTGCTGTAGACAGCGAACTCGCCCATTTAAAACGATGTATATAGAATCAGCACCATCGTTCTGGCGATATAAAATTCGTCCAGCTTCCAAAGGAACCCATTCGAGAGAAAGATCGAGATGCAGGATTAACTTGGGTAGATTTGTTTTTAATCTTCTGATAACTCCGAATATTAGAGCAGGGTATCGATCAAATATTCCCTCAACAACGGATCTGGGAATGTAGCCAACATATGCCTCAGTTTTGGCATAAATGTCCACTAAGCTAGTACTGCTGCAGATTGTTGAGACATAACCTGTTATCCCGCCTGGTTTAAGCAAATATATAGTCTCCATGTCAGAACTAAATGCATTTGGACATTTGATCTCCAAAAATCCATCAATCAGAAAGAGCAGCCCTTCACTTGATTCATTACAACTAATAAGTTTCGTACCTTCTTTGTACTGAACTAATAGTATGTTCCGTTCCAATTCAGCTCTAGCTAAGGATACTCTGTCTTGAGTAGTGGAGAAGTGTGAGCTAGTTTCATCGTCTAGAGAAACGCTTAAATCTGAAACAAAAGCGGGAAGAGGACCATCACCACTTGTAGTTCTCATCGATTCAGGCTTATTACGGTTGGTTCGGCCATTTATCGAATCTGCACCTTCCTGGTTTGTGCCAGGAGAGAAGAAAATGTCGTTGTCCAACCCAAGTTGGTTCATTAGAATGTCAACTATAGCGGTCCGAATGACAGTGTCTTCGTCTTCTTCAGAGTCGGTAAAGCTCATTGTCGTTCCCGATGGACCAGAAGCTTCGTTCAGTTGATTAATCGACAGAAACGTGTTACGGCGACTTAATGGGACAGTTGATAGGAGATCACCAGGGTGATTCTTACCAGGATCTAACTGAACGCGACGAGTGACTTTAGCTGGGTCCGATCCTGAACCCATGAATGGTACCTCTTTTGTATTACGGCGCTTAACTGGGCTTATAACGGTACCGAGTCCATCAGCGGTATTGGATGACTTTCCGGACTCATAGATCTCGGCATTACGAAATCTGTCTTTTAGTCTCTCAACAGCTCCATCTCTTAAGTAGTTTGGGAGTAGATATTCCATTGAGTCGTTCAAGTTGATTTCAGTCTGCATAATTTCACGGGAGAGTCCGAGATACTTATATCCAGTCTGAAAGGTTACTCTAACAAAGCGATCTAAAATCGCATGAAACATATGCGATGCAGATTTTGGGTGCATAGACATTACCCTTCGGAAGGCAAAGGAAGGAATAACGGCGATTGTGGTGTCGACTTTGGCAGAAGCAATTACACCAGGAGCATATTCGCGCTGAGAAGTATCTAGTGGAGTGGACATTTCGGGAGATGTACTAATGGAACAGCCTAAATTGGTGTCATAAGGTTCGGGAAACTGAGGAACAGACATGATTCCATTAGCAGTTCTCATAGGAGTTCTAGCACCAGGCGATGGGGCGCTAGATTCAGGGTGTTTGGCAGCCTTAAGGAAAAGTGACAGATTGAGGAGCAGGGATGTAAGGGGAGAGCCTGACCCAACTTCAGTAAGAAGACGATATTTATATTTTCCGTCAACTAGAATCTGGCGAAGTCCATAAGTACCTGATTGATCTGACACCGGCTCATTTTCGGATGAGAGAACGAAAACTTCCGCCAATCCGTCGACAACAATACAGAACCCACTTTCATCATTTAGACTAATGAGATCACCCTCAGCAAGCTTAAATGTCTGCATATTTCGGGTTAGCTCATGGAAAACTTGACGATCCAGGTAACCAAAGATCTTTATGGCACCCAGGAAATCATCTACATAAGTAGAAAAGTCTTGCTTCTGATCTCTCGTGTCGTCCGAATACAGATCTTCAGGTAATACTTCATGACGCGGTTCTTCCTTCAGTTTAGCATATGAAGTTAGATATTTATATCGAACAACAGCTAAAACAAGAATCACTGCTGCAGCAATAATGAGCAGCAGAGTAGAAAACGGCAGAGTTATGCTATAACTCCTACCCAGCAGCAACAGTATGTACCCCGGTAGGCTTACTGTAACCATATGGAGTAGAGTCATGAGCGAATTCCCTGCCATCGTGGCAAATGGAATAAAATTCACTTGAATTCAGTAATACGCTTGCAACTTCTATGGGAGAAATGGATGGTGTAATTGGCTGGTGTGGTGTTTGATCAAAAACTCTATTATATGTGTTAAAGTTTTGTTAATACATTATGCATGCTCTGTAGGTCTTCAAACATTTTCTTCTGGTCTCTCTCAGTCGTATTGTAAGTTATTTGAGATTACATATAGAATCTTAGTAATAACCGATAAAGATATGAGTGCGGTTGCAAGAATATGGCGATCTACAGTCGAGAACCTTGTTTGCTCCCAGGTTCTTTTCTAAACAAGGACCGGCTATAATATATAATCACCTAGCAGAAGTTCGATCTCGTGAGTCTACTAACTGAAAAAGAAGGATGAATACTAATGCTCACGATGTCAGGTTCTCGTAGAATAGTATTGTCTCGGGGTGATGATACTGATCTGTCGTTAAACCTTATTTACACTTTCATTTTTTGACAAACTTCCTTGTTGAAGTTTGGTATGAGATCGAATGCTGCTACGACCTTACACTGTTTTGCGACAGGCGGCTTACCGCCGGTTTTGCAGGAGACAGCTGGCAAGTTTTACTACAGAAAGTGCAGAAACTCCGTCTCGCAAGAAAACCACCACTAAGAGTGCATCTTTAAGAGGTGCACTTACTATCATGCCAGCCTTTCGTAGGCGGCCTCTATCTTTACCTTTTGATCCTGTGACTGCATGTACGTGGCCTGATATAGAAGTACCAATTGATATTTCACAAAGACTTGTGGCTATGGGCTATGATCGGCCTTCCGCAGTCCAACGATCGATCTTCGCACTGCTTAAAAGCAAGCTATCTCTAATTGTCCGCTCCCCTCCGGGAGCCGGAAAGTCATTCGCAACATTATTATTTACCTTGTTGACAAAAAGGACGTTAGATAATTCTGTCGGGCATCTTTTCATAGTCCCAAGCCCCGACTTAGCATTACAATACGCTTACTGGGCATCACAGATAGTGAAGGATAGCCCTTACGAGAAGCCTCTACTTTACCAGTGCTTATTTCGCCAAAATGAGCAAGCTGAAAATGAACAACTAAAGACGCTGCAAGAATATCCGCATCCCCAGGTACTCATTGCTACCCCTTCTAGGTTGTTAGATATTTTAGAATCACAACCAGACCTTGCTATACGCTGCTTCAGTCGACTTAGCACGATTGTTATCGATGAAATGGCATCCATGATTCCTACGCTACCTCGATTTGCAAGTGTAGAAGAAATTCGCTCATTCAAGAGCCATGACCCTCCCGCAAAAATCTGCATAGATCACATTCTCAAAATAAGGGATGGGGAAGTCTCGAACTACCGGCAAAATGTGCCTTTAAGACTAATTGCGCTGGATGCCTCTTCAAACTCTGCTATGTCTCATCAAATTATTGATTTCAAATGGGCTAATCCTGTCAGCTTTTTTCGCCTGGGACTCGACCCTCCAGGTGGAAGGGCGATATCGCGCCTACCGAATAATATTGATTTACATACAATTGAGTTCAGCTGTAACACAAGCGGTGAAATAAATTTCTGGCCTATGAAGCTGCCTCCTGTGGACAAAAAGGATATCTTCAAAACCAACCTTGAAGGCCGTGAGACTGCACAGCGCCTACGCACAATGGCTAGTATTCTTCGATCTACTCCCAGGCCTGGTAAAGTTAATCATGACTATGTGAAGGCTACCCTCAAACTCTGGGAATTAGAAGGAAGACGTAAGTCTCTTGTTGTAATACCAGCTCAAAGATCCCGTGATAAGCTTGCCGGAGTTTTCGAAGAATTTGGCGTTAAGGCCGCTGTTCTCAAATATCGGGATGAGAACCTCAGTATTGTGCATAAGGAACATAATTTCACTACAAGAAATTTATTCACTTCCAATAATTCACATGATGGACCTGACTTTCTCATAGCTAATACGCAACAAATTAGGGGGATTTCACTTCCCGGACTTTCGCGTATGTTTATTCTAGGCGTGGACTGCATCGAATCAACAGCGGATCTTTACACACTTCCAGGAAGGCTTAGAGTTACGCCTGCTCCTGAAGTTACAGAGAATGAGAAAGGTTTATTGTTTGGAGATGATCGAGGTCGCTGCTTCATACTGCAAAAAGAAGACGAAGTAACGGGTGCTGAACGTCTTTTCATGAGCATATATCTGACGCGACTATACAAAGAGCCAGATATTTATGAAAAACTATTTAATTCCGAAGATGTTCAGCCTTATCTCATTGAAATTCCTTCAACTCAATCTACTGCTGATGATTAACAAAAACATAGTTTATTATTTAGAATAACTTTTTATATGACATAACTCGTTTACGTTAGATGTGTTGGTAGACTTCACAGACTTTGCTTAATCTAGAAAGGCTCGGTCAAATAATGAGGCGATGCTTTCTCCGTAATGATTCCTCCTGATACATTCGGCAAGAAGAGTAGACATATCTATAACAACCAACTTCGCTGACTTTCTCCGCTTGCTAGAGTCCAGGGGGAAAGTGTTTGTCACAACAATTCGATCGATACAGGGTTCAGCTTCTAAGGAATCTAGCGAGTCAGCACTCAACACACCATGTGTAGCAACGATATATACACGCTTCGCACCCCCAAAAAAGCGACAGTGCTCAGCAGCATTAATGTAGCTATCAGGACGATCCAGTATATCATCCACAATAATAGCAGTGCGGTCTCTCACACTACCGACCAACGTGATGGTTTTGTCGGCTGGCGAAGAACCATTAAGAGCTGAATGCCTGCCAATGCGCTCAATATCAGCAGGCTCATTAACTTCTGCGATAGGATACTCTTCGTCATCAGAGCTATTTACCTCCACATCCACGGTTCCACCAAGAGCATGCTCAGTAGCTGAAACAATAGACTGGATGGATTCAGACATCTGACCACTCTCATTTCCAGCTTCTTCTGAAAAATCCTCCTCTACTACTCGTCCTTGCACGATTCGAGCAGTAATGAACTCTGATTCTGCAATTGTAGCCACACATTCCTCGACAGGAGCCATACTTGAACTTCTTGAATAGGTGGGGCGGGAAGGTTTATGAGGTTTGCGGCGCTTATCAGTATTGATCATAGCGAAATCGATCTTAAGCATATCAGCAAGACCGGTGACACGTTTTGTTCCGCCTGGATTTTTGGACACAATAACCGATTTTTCCCAGTCAGGAACATTATGTCTGATCCAGCGAGCCAGAAGAGGGGCAGAGTATAGATTATCAACAGGCACATGGAAAAATCCTTGCATCTGAGAAGAATGAAGATCTACAGTTATCACATGATCCACACCGGCCATCACCAGTAAATTGGAGATCATTTTAGCAACAATTGCACCACGATGCTTCTTCATTTTACTCTGCTTAGAGTAAGGGAAGTAGGGTAGTATAGCAGTGATTCGTTTGGCTGATCCACCTCGCAGAGCAGATATCAGGATCAGTAGTTCCATAATATTGTCATTCACAATTGAACTTCCACTCTGTATCACATAGCAGTCTTCATCCCTCACCGATACCCCGATAGAAATAGACGTTTCTCCATTGGAGAATTTCGTCAGTGTGCACGGGGCAGGCTCGACCCCCAATCTTTCGCAGACGAGTTGTCCTAATTCAGGGTTCGACGAGCCGATAAAGACCTTTGATTTACGCATTTAATTTTCCTATATCTTCTTGTTTCATAAAACCAAGTAAGAACGCGGTCTCCGATATTTTGCTGTGCCTTATGTGGCTTTCAAATCTAGGAAGTGTCTACCTTGTGTTCAAGATAAGATTTTTGCGGGCTAGGGTTTAAAGAGTCTTCTGATCTAGTTCGAGATCAGAGGAAGGGTGTTTGTAGCCGCACGACTAGCCAATCTGCGTAACGGTGAAACAAGGCTGCGGAGGCTATTATCACCTCATATTTTAAAGTCAACAGTCTATACTTTAGGGGATCCGGAGGGTATGCTATTTGAGGTCAGAAGAACGCAGGCTCGACTGACGTTTGCTAATGAAGCGTCAGTTTTGCAAGCCTCCTAAGATAGTAAACTCAGGACAGATCACAGCATTTGTGCTAGCGTAGAGTAAGATGAATTAGAAGTATTAGACTTTGTGGTTAATTCAATGGAGCCGGTTAATGGCATCTGCCATTTCATGCTTGACGATTTGCGTAACACTCTAAGACTGTTATTTAAGCTTCCGCTAGCGGAGACAGCAGATCAGAGAAGGCGCCGATCTGTGTGCCATTCCGCCGGCCGTGTTACTTGAACAGATGAAAATGGCTACAATTCAAGGTAGTAATTCTGCTAAACTAGTTTTATTAGAGCCGCGGCTGTTACCAAAGGTGGTTTTCACATTGGCCGTAGGGCGAAGAAAGCCTTAGTAGAACCTTACTGTCAAGTATTCACATTGCTTACTATCCTTAGGGCAGCTTTTAACCCCGCTATTGCAACGTTGAAGTCTAGCTAATGAGCGATTTTCTGGCCTTGGCATGCTAGGAAAGGCTCACCGAACAAGCTCCTCTGTCATCTTAGGTCTTGACAGGCGGTAACATCCATTAGAGTTTGTGTGGCTACTGGAAGTGTTATTTCGTCTAATCTCTGGCGTATCATATCATTGGCGGATTTGAATGCCTTCCACTGCTAAGTCACTCTTAGCGGCCGCTGTATTGTAGCTCTTCCCCAATCCGCCAGATGGCCAACTCTACTCACTCAGGTAAGACCTTGATGTAGTACTAGCCAAGCGAAGTTAATCTGCTGTCAGGGATATGATTTGTCAACTTTTGTCCGTTTAATCAAATGTAGTTTCACAGCGGAGCAGATCCGCATGTTTACGATGGCAGGGCCCCGCTGACTCAATTAATGCAGTAACTTAGATGTAGCAGTGCGGCGCCTCTAAGACAACATGCTTAGTGCCCCAAGAATGTGTGCTACGTGGTATTTCACCCTTGGCCTGGTCCGGAACACGCTAAATATAGTTAAGCTATAATCAAGCAGGTACACTATATTCAGAAAGACATTTGCCAATATTCAGCTTCATAGCCACTAATCTCACTAACGTAAAAATCATCTGAACGCTCTGCCCTACAGCTCATAACCAACAAGTGTAACTATATCAAGTAACCAATACTACAATTCTAACAGATAAAGCCTTGTAGAACAGGATAAGCTTCGCTGTTGTCACGTCAACGGTTTTCGATTATTAACAAGTGTTGACATAATATTCGACAGTCGCACGTACATGTTGATTAAAATCGACATATTTCATTTAATTCAAGGCATCGCTCATAAAATGCTGAGTATAATTTGTTCTGTCGGATATTATTGCTACCAGTCTTCCTCACACCGATTCTTAGTTTAACAAGAATAAGCTATTTCTCGACACTAGGCCAAGCAAAGCTTGTATATCCTCACGTGGGTTAACCTTAACATATGCTTAAACTCTCTTCTAAAAGCATGAAGAATATTTTGCCTTAATATCACAGAGGGCCCTACAGATTAACTAATACTCTGTCCATCAAATGCCAAGAAGTAACTGCTGAGGTGTCAGAAGCTAATGCTGTTTTGACCTTAATTAAACCAATTAAAATTTTAATGCTCTGATAGAACCGCCTAAATCACACTGCTATCAGCACGATAGCGATTAAGCCTCCGTCATCTGGCTAAGCGCTATCCAGGCTAGACAGTACAGCGACGTTAGGTTTGATAATGAGGATACAAGGTTCGGTCAGTTCCCGCTGTGGTTACGTACTGAATAAGTCTGAGCCCGCGTGAATCTCTCTATTAGTTACATAATGCTTGTTATACAAAATACGAATATTTAGTGGCAGTTATCCTGTACACTCGTCGCATGATCAGAATTTCTTTAGCACTTTTCGTTACGGCGATATTTAAACTATCTTTGTTCAGCCAATCGGAACCGTTCATGAATGCGTCTGTTTGAAGCTAATTAATAGATTGCTAAAGGTACATACTAATTCTGCGAGATGTCTACCTACCGCTTTTCCTAGTCATATAGGCAAGTGCTGGCGCTAGCTCAATCTACACTTCTCTTACTCCTAAGGTACAATCTACTGAAGACTCTAACGAAGAGGTGATTTCGTAATCAGACAATGCAATGGTATTTAAAAATTTCATAATTCGCTTCAGAGGACCTTCCAAGAAATCAGTAGTGACTGAAGATTTACAAGGAGCATCATCGCCTCCGCCCAGTGAAGCCTCAAGTCAGTTAAACAAGGATGGTACGGTTATAATGCATACTTCAACTTCTAATATACATCATGGTGCTGTGTTTGATGGACTAGAAAGGCAATTGGAAGAAGAATGTGGATATGACTTAAATGCTTGTGAAGATGAAGCAATCCGCGACCTTGATGACGACCCCTACGCTGGAGATAACTCAATAGAGAATTCTCCATATCCCGAAGTGAGAGCAGCAGTTCCTCCGACCGATGATCCGGACGCGCCCTGCAATACTGTTAGAGCATGGGTTATAGGATTTATTATGGTGACTATTGGAACAGGATGCAATATGGTATTCTCCTTACATTCTCCAGTATTCTCGATCTCTTCTTTTGTTGCATCTTTTGTTGCATGGCCTCTGGGAAGGATATGGGATCATTTGGTTCCCGACATTACTGTGTTTGGTCTTGCTTTAAATCCAGGACCTTTCTCGCTAAAGGAGCACACTCTAATCACCGTTATGACTGGTGTGTCGTTCAGCCCTGCGTATACGTTCGAGACTTTTTTGGTGGCTCAACATTTCTACGAGGTTAAATATGGTGCCGGGTTTCAGATATTAATAACGCTCTCTAATCGACTTATTGGCCTCTCAATATCTGGTTTGTTACGCCCGTTATTAGTTTATCCAGCCTCGATGATATGGCCAAGCAGCCTGGTAGCGACCACATTTTTGACCAACATTCATCAGAATGTGAATCATAGAGTAGGACGGTGGAAAATCTCTCGATTACGTTTCTATCTTTATTGCATGGTAGGGTCTTTCATTTGGTTCTGGCTTTCAAATGTGATTGCACCTTTCCTCAGCTATTTTGCCTGGCCCACCTGGATTGCTCCTAATAATAATGTAGTAAATCAGTTATTTGGTGCTTCTACAGGTCTAGGAATGATGCCGCTCTCATTTGATTGGAACCAAATTGCTGGGTATATTGGTTCACCTCTCGTCCCTCCCTTCTTCACTATAGGTACAACTGCTCTATCAGTTGTGTTTATATACTGGATAGTGATTCCCATTGTGTACTATACCAACTCGTTTTTTTCCAGTTATATGCCAATATCTGATGGGCGCTTATACGATAGATATCAGCAACTCTACGACGACGATCGTATTATAACTTCTAATCATCGACTTGATCTCGAGGCATATAAATCATACTCTCCCGTTTATTTCAGCGCCTGTCTGCTGTTTTCTTTTGGCGTTTCTTTTGCTTCTGCGGCTTCAACAGTGGTCCATACGTTTTTATTTCACAGAAAACAAATCTCGAAGCACTGGAAGCAGCGAGACAATGATATCCATTACAAGCTTATGAAGAGATATCTTGAAGTTCCCTTATGGACTTATCTAGCTTTTTTCTTGGCCTCGTTCGGCATGGCTATTGGCGCGATATCGGGATGGGATACAGATATGCCAATATGGTCCCTTGTCATTGCTTTGGGTATTTCGTTTAGTCTGACGCTTCCCGTCGGTATTATTGCAGCTATCACGAACATTATTGTTAGCTTGAATATCGTAAGTGAGTTTATTATAGGATATATCTTGCCAGGACGTCCTATTTGCATGTTACTTTTCAAGGCTTATGGCTATGTGTCTATGACACAAGCGGTTCAGTTTAGTGCTAATCAGAAGCTGGGCTATTATATGAAGATACCTCCTCGAACTCTTTTTGTTGCACAGGTGCTAGCAACAGTTTGGTCAGGGCTTGTGGAGACTGGTGCCTATAATTTTGCGATTCACAGAATAAGAGACATCTGCCAGCCTGATCAGGCATCTAGATTTACTTGCCCACAGGCAACCTCTTATTACAATGCATCAATGGTTTGGGGAGCTATTGGACCTGCTCGAATGTTTGAGCCTGGTGCAATATACCATAAAATCCTCTATTTCTTCCTCGTCGGTGCCCTACTACCTCTAGTAAGTTGGGCCTTACTGAAGCTAAACTTCAGGCGGTTCAAGTGGTTGCAATATATTCACTGGCCTGTGTTTTTTTCTTCTGTTAGCCGCATTCCTACTGCTAGTTGCTACAATTATGCTTGTTGGTGTATAGTTGGTGTCATTTTTAACTACTGGATCAAAACTAGGCATTTCCACTGGTGGTCAAAGTACGTGTACACTTTATCCTCTGCTCTTGATCTAGGACTGGCTTTTGCGATGTTAATAGATTTTTCGTCTCTCTCTCTTACTGATACATTGTTTCCATCCTGGTGGGGGACTTCTGTGATTACAACTACTAGGGATTACCAACACACCGCCATTCGGTATGTTCTTAAACCTGGAGAGTACTTTGGTTTATCACGATGGTGAAAAGATGTATTGTGACAGTAAGACTCGTGCGTTCTCTTTATCTTATACTTAAGAAATCCGGGGTTGAATAGAACGGCAACGTAGAGATTTATGCGCATTCATCTCAGAAAGTATAACCATTGAATAACCAAGCCCTAGTTCACTACCTAATCAAGTCTACTTGTTTCGATTTACTTGAGGTTAAAGCATGCTACACAATTCACTCATTGTGAAGTAGCTTCTTAATTAAGGATATTGCTATGCCAAACATAGCAGCACCACAGCGCTTGTGATATCTATATTACGGAGTGGTATTAAAGTTTCCAGATGGTCTGTTATGCGCTGGCAGCATTACCAGAAAAAAAAAAAACACAAGCTGCGGACCAACAGTATCAATTTGACTACATGAGTTACTTGTTTACTACAACTAGCACCTTAATTTCTAGCCGTACTGAAATATTCTACCACCAAGTGGCTGATGAGAGAGCCATCAGCTAGGCTGCCATTCTTCTCAATCCAATAAACTTTCTCCTTGGCCGTGATATAACCTAAACTTACACATTTTAGAACTAAAGCGGAACTATGTGACATTCAATTTACCATAGCTTCGAATACTCCAGCCAATCAACTAGGCCTTTACGGCCGAGTAGCTTGCATCAAGGCACTACGTGTGACTGTTTCATTATTGCATAAGATTGCGGCAGGCAATTGTTTGGTACGTTGTCTCTTTTTATAGTATTGATCGAAAACTGACCTTGCTCAGGGTAGTAATGTCACTAAATTGGTGTTAGTCTGATTGCGTCACAACTCTTCAAACTGATAATTGCTATTAATGCTGTATCTTATTTTGCAACAGCAGAATAGCATGTTCAGGAACAGACTGTTGCAGTTTTGACTGTCTGCTCTGGAATACGATAAGAGGCTCTGGTTTTGCATAAGTATTTGAAGCCAGTCAACGGCTCCAAAACTCTGTGGCTGCCTGACTTAATGATGTATTAGCCAATTCGGGATGTATGGACTAAGGTACGGCTCTTGAATATCTTTGCCGTCCCAACTGTTAACTCATTTATGGTTTACTGATATACCAGATTGGACTATTTTACTTAGAAGGTCCTATTATTGCCAAGAAAACTAGTGACAATGCTATGGCATCTTTCTGCCGAGATATGAGCCATTGATTTTCTTATCTCGCAAGGCTCTTACTACTGCATGGATGTATCTTTAATATATAGCAGGTCTGGATCAGCTCTATCTAAAAGTCTCGCTATTCTGTATCATTTTTCCTTTATTCAGGTAATAAGGATTTTACTTCTTTAGCAATGCATTTTGACAGATTTGCTAAATGGCGAAGACCCGAGGAAAAGAATGCTGAGATTATAACTACTGAAACCACAGACTCTTCTTTTCTCAGCTACTCGTCCCAGAGCCTTACCAAAGAAACTTCCGAAGCTGGTTTTTCGTCGTCATCGAATCTTGAGAGAGGACAACACTCTGCTGGCTTAGAGAGGCAGATTGTAGAAGAATGCGGTTATGATCCAAATGCCTGTGAAGATGAAGCGATTCGCGGCCTTTCTGACGACCCCTATGCAGGAGATAACTCAGTAGAGAACTCTCCATATCCCGAAGTGAGAGCAGCAGTTCCTCCGACCGATGATCCGGACGCGCCCTGCAATACTGTTAGAGCATGGGTTATAGGGTTCATTATGGTGACTATTGGAACAGGATGCAATATGTTATTCTCCTTACATTCTCCAGTATTCACTATTTCTTCTTTTGTTGCATCTTTTGTTGCATGGCCTCTGGGAAGGATATGGGATCATTTGGTTCCCGACATTACTGTGTTTGGTCTTGCTTTAAATCCAGGACCTTTCTCGCTAAAGGAGCACACTCTAATCACCGTCATGGCGGGAGTATCGTTCAGTCCGGCCTATGCATTCGAGATTTTTTTGGCAGTGCAACAGTTCTACAAGTTTAACTATGGTGTCGGGTTTCAGATATTAATAACGCTCTCTACTCAGCTTATAGGATTCTCAATATCTGGTTTGTTACGCCCGTTATTAGTTTATCCCGCCTCGATGATATGGCCAAGCAGCCTGGTAGCGACCACATTTTTGACCAATATTCATCAAAATGTGAATCATAGAGTAGGACGGTGGAAAATCTCTCGATTACGTTTCTATCTTTATTGCATGGTAGGGTCTTTCATTTGGTTCTGGTTTCCAAATGTGATTGCACCTTTCCTCAGCTATTTTGCCTGGCCCACCTGGATTGCTCCTAATAATAATGTAGTTAATCAGTTATTTGGTGCTTCTACAGGTCTAGGAATGATGCCGCTCTCATTTGATTGGAACCAAATTGCTGGGTATATTGGTTCACCTCTCGTCCCTCCGTTCTTCACTATAGGTACAACTGCTCTATCAGTTGTGTTAGTATACTGGATAGTGGTTCCCATTGTGTACTACACCAACTCGTTTTTTTCCAGTTATATGCCTATATCAGATAACCACATATATGACAGATATCAGAAAAACTATAATGTTGAACGGATTATGACACCGAATCATCGTTTGGATGTTGAAGCCTATCAGTCTTATTCTCCTCTTTATATGACCAGCACTTTCGCTCTCTCCTATGGTATGTCATTTGCTTCTATCTCTTCTACAGTCGTGCACACTTTCCTATTTCATGGAAAGCAAATCATTAAGCACTGGAAGCATCGTAACGGTGATTCAGGGGATATTCATTATAAGCTTATGAGGAGATATCCTGAAATTCCTTTATGGGCTTATTTTGCCATATTTTTAGGGTCATTTGGAATGGCAGTGGGTGGAATTGTTCATTGGGATACAGATATGCCAGTATGGGCCCTCATAATTGCCTTGATTCTTTCTTTTAGCTTGACCGTACCAATAGGCATAATTGCAGCTATCACAAACACTGTTGTTGGGTTGAATGTAATAACCGAGTTTATGATCGGTTATATTTTGCCAGGGCGTCCAATCTGTATGATGCTTTTCAAAGCTTATGGATATATCTCTATGGCACAGGCGGTACAGTTCACTTCTAATCAGAAATTGGGGTATTATATGAAAATACCTCCTCGAACTCTTTTTGCAGCTCAGGTAATAGCAACTGTTTGGTCAGGGCTTGTGGAGACTGGTGTCTATAATTTTGCCATACATCACTTAGAGGACGTTTGTGAGCCCTACCAAAAAGCGAGGTTTACATGTCCTCAAGCTCGGACTTTCTATAATGCCTCTATAATTTGGGGAGTCATCGGTCCTGCTCGAATGTTTTCAGCTGGCATGATTTATCATAAAATTCTCTATTTCTTTCTACTCGGGGCTTTGCTCCCTTTAGCAAGCTGGGCGTTGATCAAAACACGCCGCAGGTGGCTAAACTGGGTTCAGTATATTCACTGGCCTGTATTTTTTTCCTCTGTTGGTCTTATTCCTCCAGCTACACCTTACAATTATGCTTCTTGGTGCCTGGTAGGCTTTGTGTTTAACTATTGGATCAAAACAAAACACTTCAATTGGTGGTCCAAGTATAATTACTCACTATCATCTGCTCTTGACCTCGGTTTAGCCTTTGGAATGTTAGTTCAGTTTTTTGGCTTATCTCTTACAACTACTGAGTTTCCTTCTTGGTGGGGTACCACTGTGATCGAGGGTACTAAAGATTATATGGATACAGCAGTTCGCTTCGTTTTGAATCCTGGTGAGTCCTTTGGTGTTTCCAAATGGTGACGTGATGTAGAGAAATAATATGGTTTTCTTTGGTATATTACTGCTGTAATGATATAGGCCTTCTTCTAATTAGTGTAGAAGGCTCACATCCTTGTGCGTCTGAAAACTTAAAAGGTGACAACTTTGAGCAAGTTGGGCAAAAGAGAAATCGACCTTGGAGCTTGGTCAGCTTTATAGTATGGCAGAGTTCATGTCAGTAAGAGAAAAGCGCAGACATAAAAAGGACTTCGCTAGAATTAAAACAGTAACCGATTATATAGCTAGTTTTCACTCGAAACTCGATGTTCTGCGACGATCTTCGTTCGTGGATTGTCTGTTAAAGTCGCTCGACTCACAAGACGAGTTACGACAAATAAAGTATATCAGGTGCTTAGCATTGGGCCAAGTAACTGAGACGTTTCCAGCTATGTACCAATTGTGTCTGGCTGTTATATTGAGGGATCATATGAATGTGCCAATCACAGTATGGGACCCCCTATTTAATAATATGGACAAAGAACTGTTGGCAGCTTTAAATATACCCATAATTGCTGATTTAGAAATTTTACATCCTGCACATACTTTTTTTTATATGCCCCACGCTCCAGTCAAGCTGTTGGATCGCCTACTCGAAATGAATCCTGTATTCGTCTTGGGTAATAACATGTACAACTACTCCGAACGGCCCAACTTCCCTTCTGGATGTACAGCCCTTAGACTGGCGACAGAGAATAAATCATGGAATGTTATTCACTATTCTGAAAGTCTTATATTAAATACGGCCTTTTACAATGCCTTCAACGACATGGCCTTACATGTTCTCTCTCGAAACTTATCTATAGTCGATATCCCGCCTACTCTCCTTCCTACTCAGGTATTAGAATACTAAGATACCTCTACACATTGGTCTGATTCAAAATAAGCAATTTATACATTTATTAAAGATTCGATTTAAGATTTAGTTAGGGATTTCTGGTATCTGGTCGTTCTCATACATTTCCCAGTGTTCCAGAATAAATTTAACTCGATCACTCTTCGTCAGGCTGTACACTTCCTCAAAATACTCCTTTGTAATTTCGAAAGGACGAGCTGTGAGGTTAGGAATGTACTTTCCAACAAGATCACTAGCTTTCACGGCATTAACTGGTAATTTCTTCTTCAGGAAACTTCGGAAAGGCTTAACACCACTGCGCAAATAAGTTGAATGGAAAGGTACTGAAATTCCTTTCAACGGGATAACTGCAAATCCTCTCTCTAGCTGAATAGGTTGTGGCTTATCCAAAGATTTTTGAGCAACATCTGCGACTATATCAGTCAGATGTTCCCTTACCTTGTCGAGCCCAACGGTATCTACCAGTTTGGGGATATCAAATTTCTGTAGCTTTATAAAATTCAGCGTATTTGTTAACGTGTCCAGAGATCGCAAGTCACCAGCAGCCACATACTGTTGATTCTCAACATTAAAGTTAACAATCTCTAGAAGCCACTCCGTCTGAGCACAGATGGTATCAATAACAAATTTCAAAGCTTTCTCGTTGAACGAAGCGGATACCCTCGAGGGGTTAACTGCACACATACCATAGTTAGAACGTCCTAATGAGTCACGTGGAACGGCAACCTGCATAGTCATGCCTCGATAGAATACAATATCACCAAGCGCCTCAACCGGTAACACATTACCGAGCGAAGCCAGAGCAGAATATTCTCCAAGGGAATGGCCAGCAAACATCGCATCAGTTGGAATCAATCCTTTAGATTTCATGTCTTCGAACGTGGCAGTTTCCATTAATGTAAGTGCTGGTTGTGTGAACTGAGTCGCAGATAAAAGACCATTCTCGCTGTTGAACGTATAAGAAAGAGTGGTTTCGTCAATAGTCTTGAATATGCGTTCATACCTAGTTTCACCATCAGAATTGACATATTCAAACATCATAGACATGTAGTTCTCTCGGATCTTCTTTCCTTTGGCTCCTCCGAAATGAACAGTACATTGACGTGGATTGTTCTTGACTATATCGATGATTGAAAAGCCATAATTACTGCGGAAATGAGCATCAGCTCTATCCCAGACGCTTCTAGCAACTTCGGATGAGTTATAAAGATCCATACCCATTCCCTGCTCCTGAGATCCTTGCCCGGTGAAGACAAACGCGGTAGTAGGCTGCTCAATTTCAGCCTGTCCAGACAAAACCACCATATCTGTCTCCGGATTACGGGCTTCCACACTTACAATTTTCCGGCCATTTATCATACCAATCTGATGCAAACTAACAACAATTGTATCATCAGGGAGGACCATTCCAACAAAATCGCATTTAAATGAGCGAACGCGAGACGCAACGCTATCTGCAGCCCACACTTCGACTAAACTGTCAACAGCCGATGAAGTATACATTCCGTGTGTGATATTTCCAATCAAGTCAGCATATGCTGCAAAGACAGGAGAAACATGAATGGGATTGTAATCTCCCGAAACACGAGCATAGTTCTCATTTGAGCCAGGAGCGCGCAAAATCAAAGGTTCATTAGGATTAGTAAGAGGTGAAGCACTTTCAAACAAAAATGGTTCTTCGATAGTATTTCCATGTCGTTGCAAATAGTCTATGACTGGGTTACCATATGAGATACCATCTTCCAGATAATTCACAGATCCAACTTGCACAACTTCTTTACTTGGCAATTCCATCATAATTTTACCCTCGGTCTGCACTAACGAAAAGGCCGACTTGCTCTTAAAGCGCACGTAAGAATTTAAACGGAATGTTAGGATTTTACCATTAAGATCCCCTTCGTAATCGAGGGTGATCCACTCCTTTGAGCGAAGAACGGCAACATCCTTGACAGACTTAATCTGAACTTGTATAGGGGTTTCAGCCTTAGACTCAAAAGTGTTTTCGAAATCTTCATAAACTCCACGGTAAAGAAATCTGGAAGTGATATGCAGAACAGTAATATTGTCCCGACTAATAGCTCCCACGACTTCCACCATCTTTCCAGTATCCTGATTGATAACTGCATTGACTTTGGCAGTGGTTTCAACTTTATCACCCGCACGTAAAGGTTTCTGACCAGGTACCATACGTAGAGCATTTGATAAATGAACCAATTTCAATAAGTCACCATCAATCTCCTTAGGGAAAATAGCTTTGATAATGGCTTTCCAAGCTACAACAATAGCAAAATCCATTGGAGCAAGAGTATCCTTCCCTGGGCGCTCGACGTATGCTTCGCCATGATTACCAACAGCATGTACAAAGTCAGCAATGGCTTTGCTACTAATTGTAACAGTATCGCCTTCAAAAACTGAGTCAATCTTGGCGTCCATTTCAAAAGGAATGGAGCTTCCAAACCAAAGTTTCCAGTAAAACTCTTTGATTCGATCGTTTCGGCCCTCCATAACCTCTTGAATAGGAGCAAAACCTAGATTCGGAAGATAATTAAAAATCAGCGTCAGGGTAACTGGTCTGCCATCAAGAGATCGGTGTTCGATAAGATTCATGAATATTCTCTTATCCTCTTGGAAGATGACAAGAGTCTCGACTTGCTTTCCTTGAACCTTTTCAACAATAGAGATTCTGCACTTATCAATATTCGCAACATTCTCGATAACTACTCGCTGAGATGGGGATGGAGCAAAGAGGCGGCGTAAGGGGTTATTCTGGTATTTTGTACCTTGGACAAAAACATTAGAAGTAAAAAAGGCGTGCCTCCAAGAGTAAGTCCTACCACCTAGAATAGCCATCCATTCATCAATTGAAGGAGACTCCGCATCTTCAGAAAGGCCTTCAAAGCTGTAAATAAGGCGACTTTCATCTTCAATTTGGGTAAGACCCTCAACGCTATGTTGTACATTACTCTTTTGAATAATATTACCTCCAACATACTCAATAGTAGGCACATTCTTAGGATCATCCTTGTAATAGTCGCGTAGGAGATAGGCAACATGCGATTTGTGAATATCACCAAGGATTTCCTTAATAGGCTGATTGATCTTGGTGGTATGCTTAGCAGCAACAGGGCCCTGCAAGATGCAAGTCCTTTGAACGTCCTGTCCCCAAACAGCTGCCAGATCCTCAGATTGCCACAAAGAATCTTTCTTAAAGAAGAATTCAAAATTGTCATCCAAAGCTGGGACAAATGGGACCGGCTTTTGCATAGGATTCAAGCAGAGGATGATGAAATATTCTTTGTCCTGACCAGTGAGCAATTGATCCCCAGCTTCGGGATAAGTCTCAAAGACTTTCTCAATAAACGGGAAGGGATCCTCAAGCTGGGAGTTGTTTTGGATAATAGAAGGCCGAGAAACAGAACTGCTACCAATAAATCTCTCCTCAAGACGACGGACGAATGTAGCAGTCATATTTCTCAAAGTCACGTCAATCCAACGTTTCTCGCTAACGACATACTGCAGCTCAACAAGGCGCTTCAAAACTTCGGCATAAGTCATATCTTCAAGATCACAAGCCTTACCTTCAGAGTTACAACCAAACCAGGGTTTTTGGAAATCAGCATTAAGTCTGTCTATAATGTAGTCCTTATTCTTCTGTAGATAAGCAACACGCTTAGCTTTCGGTAATGAAAAAACTTTCTCGTCCATTTCTTTCCAGAAGAGAACTCCTCGAGTAGCCAACTTGTGAATAGGTTCACCCATTTCAGACAGAACAGTGATGACTCCACCAGTAGACTTAGTATATGTCTCTTCCCAGTTGAAATCATCAACGCCAGGGGCCTCTAAAATTGCTTTCTTCGCCTCCAGTGAAGTATGAGCTTCTTTCGCCGTCATCATTCTAGAGCCAAAGACAATAGCATCAAAAGGCATAGGGGGGTAAGAATACTCCTCAGACCATTGGCCAGTAAGATATGGATAAGTATCATCACATCCACCAAATCCAGAACCAGCTACTAGCACAATATTGGGGCAGCGGCGGATTCGGCCATACATTGATAGAATAGGAGCATGGAAATCCTCATATGAGTGATGTCCGCCAGCACGACCGCCTGTCCATTGCAAAATAATAGGAAAGTGAGGATGGGCCTTTGCAATATTAATGACCAACTGAATAGCATCAGTGGAGCCAGGCTTAAAAGCAATGTGCTTAAGGCCCAGTGTAGTGATATACTCAGAAGCAACTTCGAGAGATGGTACACCAGCGCCTATAGTAATCCCTTCAATGGGATAGCCTTTAGCTCGAAGTTCGGCAATAAGTGGAATACCCCACTGCATTAGGCGAGGATTAACATAAATCAAGTTGATGCAAATTCCGGATCCTGGAACAGTGTGGTTCTCAACATACTCTATAGCTTTAGTCATCAATGAAGGCATAAAGTATGCACCTCCGGCAAGTTCGATATGGAAGCCAGCATTCATTGTTGCAGCGACAAAGTCTGGAGCAACAGTGGTTGGGGTCATTCCGGCAACCATTACAGGAGGTACTCCGAGCAATCTTGTAAACTTTGTGTCCACGAAGGTTTCACCGACTGAATTGGTGACAAGTTTGGGATGAAACTCTTTAAACCAATTCATTGCATATATCACGGAAGAGTCCTCACGATCAAAAAGCTCTGCTTTGAATCCAAGTTCGTTACTGCTTCCACCCTCAAAGGCACCACCAACAATTACGCGGACACCGGTGCCATCCTTGTTTCGCTGGGTGAGCGCTCCTAGCCCAGAGACACCACCAGGACCAAAATCGATGATATGAGTGGCTTCAAAGTTGGTTGCAGCTGGCCAAATGACAGGAAATCGAAGGATAAGCAACACAAGCCGAGGAATTATATTCTCAACTTCTTCTGGGTCCGTTGAAATAGATAGGTCATGACCGTCAAATGTATCAAAGACAGGGATGGCAAGTTTGTGAGCGGGCCAACTGATATGCTTGATATCATTCAATACAGCGTCTGTGGCCATGTCAGAATATGGAGAATGGAAAGGAGCTGAAATGGGCAGAAACTTATTGGAGATCCGAAGCTTGCGCTGAGTAAATGGAATACGATTTTGATCCATACCAGTTTGGGCCTTAATCTTGCGAATAGATTTGTTGAATCCATATAGAGATTGGGGAGGGCCAGTCACAACAAAATTCTTAGTTCCATTAGCTAGTGAGATGTAGATGTGCTTTTCTTTCGGAAGATGCTGGTTGGTCAGATCGACATGCTTCTGTATTTGTTCACGATTCAATTCGCGAACAGAAAGCATAGGGGTAGGTTTTCCTTCGCCTTCGTCAACCGAGTCACGGACGAGATTAGGAGGAAGAGAAGTACGAGGATACTGCTGTTGACTTCTTATAGCGATCCAAAAGAGGAGAGTTAGAGCATTGAAAACATTCTCCATATATGATTCCCAAGAGCTAGATGCTGAGATTGCAGCAGCAGTAACGACTCCTTGGGAATGGCCAGTGCTACCGCCAAAGAGGTTGCGTAGTTCGCCTGGATGAATTCCAAGGATTTTGCAAGTGACAGCGTAGTGCGAGAATTGGGTAAGTGCAATCAGCGGGAGAGAGACAGGAGCATCTATAAGATAGTCTGTATCTGGAGTGGAAGAAGGGTTATTAAGCCAATTCATTATATCGATACCCTTAGGAAACATTTCAGTAGCATCGGGGTGAGATATGAGTTCCAATAGGAAATCGGCGACGGTTTGTATGAAGTCTTCGATTAGCGATCCATATACAGTGTAGACCTCTCGAAGTTCTTCAAAGTATTCTTCAATGTTGCCCTGCCCGCCAAATACCACGAACACTTTAGCCGATCCCGATTGGACAGCGCGAAATAGTGCACTTTGATGGGCTTTTATGGGACGGTTCAGAGCCATTCGAGCAGCGTAATAAGAGCGAATCACTTCTCTTCGCTTCTCAGGTATTCCTGGAAGGCTGGCCGCCACAGCATGAACTTCATTTCCCTGAAGGCAGCGAGTCTCAAACTCACGGAGAACAAGAGAAAGCATTTCATCGAACTGTCCAGGTTCATCTTCAGATTTCTCAGTGACAAAAGCTAAAAAGCGGGTTAACAGCTCAGGCACAGAAGAGGGCTCCTCATCTAGAGCAAACTCTTCAGTTGGCTCAGGGAGGGAAGCTTGGAAGTCATTGCGCAAAAGAGTGGCAGCTTGGTAGAGACTTGAAGGAACTAAAAGAGTATGTTCAAGATTACCATGACTTAACGAAATAGGGCGCAGCGCTGAGGCGGAGTGTGGCGTCGATGCGCCAGTAGCAATTCCCGTATACATTATGTCAGAAGAGCAAGTCTGGATACAATGTGAATACGGAAACAATTGCTAGTGTAAAGGGAAAGTAGGTGATTATTAAGTTATCAAAGTTGACTATGACAGACCCCGGCAGCACACAGGATGCCGGCGAATATTTGAGCAGTTTTAAGGTTTGCACGACGTGGTTGGCTGCCCGGTTGGGGGTTGGGGGCCGGGTAAAGATCTACTAAAACCTTGGGACTTGCCAGAAGCAGCCAGCTATGGAAGTTTAAATTCAAGCGAATAGACGGCTCGTGGAATAGAAACCTCTCGCTTTCGGGTAGGATATCTATCAATCATCTATCGCGCACGTTAGTATAAACTGAATAATGCCTGGTGAAGATGTAAAATCACTCAGCTAGGATAGTATCACACGGATTTGCTTCGGCCATCACCACAGTAGTTCCGAGAGTCCACTTTGATCTATTCTTCAATGCCTGCACACCAGTAGCGTTTCCTATCAGCTACCCTATTAGTTATCGCAGAAGCTTAACGTAAGTTTAGTGCGAAAGCTTAGTTATTGAGTACTTAAAAATAGTGCGTACTCTACTCTGATCCGATCTAGTGACGAGAATTATCGGGTTGTTGGGAACTACCACCCTGGACCTCGATTATATGTTTATTGGGTGGATTGTCTATTGTGCCATTACCAACATAATATTCTGGGATAAACCTTATTCCAATCCCCCATCCTGAATAGCCCAACCCAATTTGACTATTTTATTCTGAGCGACTCTAGTTATCCGACTGTGTTTTGCACGAAAGTTTGATATTTGTGTAATAGTACTAGAATGCGTGCTGATACAAGACAGCAGCTGGCCAGTGATCTTATCCTGGAGCTCCTGGCTTACCAATTTGCTTACCCAGTTCGATGGATCGAAACTCAGGACGAGCTCTTCGAACGTTTCAAGGTCGAACGCCTTGTTGAGATCGGCCCATCTCCAACCCTTGCTGGTATGGCCAACAGAACTCTCAAGTCCAAGTATGAAGGCTTTGATGCGGCGCTGAGTCTTGAGCGCCAAATTCTTTCCTACTCTTCGAACCGGAAGGAGATATACTTCATTCCTGACGCCCCTGTAGAGCCTGCAGAGCCTGCTCCTACCCAAGCTGCTATTTCTAATGCTCCCGCTCCAGCTCCCACTTCTGCCCCAACTCCGGCTCCGGCTCCTGCTGCGGCTCCGGCTGGTCCTGTTGCTGGAATTGAAGATGCTCCAGTAACAGCTCTTGAAATCTTGCTTTCTCTTATAGCCAACAAACTCAAGAAGCCTCTGGACCAGATATCGACTTCTAAGGCAATTAAGGATATGGTTGGTGGAAAGTCCACTTTGCAAAACGAGATTTTGGGTGATCTCGGCAAGGAATTTGGCTCTACACCTGAGAAACCCGAAGATACACCTCTAGATGAGCTTGCTTCTCAGTTCCAAAGCACATTTGATGGTAATCTTGGGAAGCATTCGTCCTCTGTCATTGCTCGTTTTATGTCAGCCACTATGCCAGGCGGTCTCAATATGTCTGGAGTAAGTAAATATCTCCAAGACCGCTGGGGTTTGGGACCTGGTCGTCGTAATGGTGCCTTCCTGGTTGCTATTACTATGGCTCCTCCCTCTCGTTTTAGTTCAGAAGCTGATGCAAAATCATTTTTTGATTCTGTAGTACAGAAGTATGCTTCATCTCAAGGAATTAGCTTAGTGTCAGCTTCTCCTTCCTCTACTAGTGGTGCTTCTACTGGCGGTGCAATGATTGATCCTGCTGCCCTGGAAGAGGTAACCAAGGGTCACACAGAACTTGTCCAGCAGCAATTAGAGATCTTCGCTCGTTACCTTAAGAAGGACTTACGTGAAGGTGATAAAAAGTTCGTACTTAGTCAAGAAGCCAATGATGTGATTCAAAAACAACTTGACCTATGGAATGCAGAGCATGGTGATTTCTATGCTGCAGGAATCGCACCTGTCTTTTCGCCGCTTAAAGCTCGCATTTATGACTCTTCCTGGAATTGGTCTCGTCAGCAAGTTCTGATTATGTACTTCGACATTATCTTTGGCAAATTCTCAAGCGTTGACCGCCAGATTGTGTCTCAATGTATCTCTATCATGAATCGGTCCAGTCCTATCTTAATAGAGTTCATGCAGTATCATATTGACCACTGCCCTGAAGATCGTTCAGAAACATATTCCCTTGTGAAGCAACTAGGTCAAGAACTGCTTAATAACTGCAAAGATGCACTTACAGCTGACCCTGTGTACAAAGACGTCCTGCATCCGACCGGACCTCATACTACCATAGACGCCAAGGGCAATATCACATATGAAGAAATTCCTCGACCTTCTGTGCGCAAGTTAGAGCAGTATGTTAAGGAAATGGCGACAGGTGGTCCTGTTTCTAAGCTGGACAATCACCAAGCTATCCGTGATGAACTCTCCAAAGTGTATGCCATTTTACAAGAGAAAGCTGCTTCTGTCTCTTCAGTAGATCCAAAGGTACTTTATTCTGATCTTATTGCCAGTATAGATTCAGCTCAGAAGGGTCTTGATCAATTCAAGGAAACCATTCCTTTCTTACACCTTAAACGCAAATCTGGGGATGCATGGCAGTATTCCAAAGATCTTTCTTCTCTCTACCTTTCTGAGCTAGAAAAGGCCGCTGTTAATGGTATCTCGTTTTCTGGTAAGAGTTTTCTCGTCACCGGTGCTGGTGCTGGATCAATTGGAGCTGAGATTTTGACTGGTTTGGTATCGGGCGGTGCTCGTGTGATTGTGACAACTTCTCGATTCTCACGCGAAGTCACAGAATTTTACCAGTCTATTTATGCTAGGTATGGTGCTAAAGGTAGCACTCTAATTGTTGTTCCGTTTAACCAAGGATCGAAGCAGGACGTCGAAAGCCTTGTTCAGTATATTTATGACCCAGAAAACGGTCTTGGATGGGACCTTGATGCCATAATTCCTTTCGCTGCTATTCCAGAGAACGGTCGTGAAATTGACAGCATTGATTCCAAATCTGAATTGGCTCATCGTATTATGCTCACCAACTTGTTGCGTTTATTAGGAGCAGTGAAGACTCAGAAGTTTGAACGCGGTTATGACACTCGCCCTGCTCAAGTTATACTACCTATGTCTCCCAATCATGGAACCTTCGGATCCGATGGTCTTTACTCTGAAAGTAAACTTTCTCTTGAGACTTTGTTCAATCGATGGTACGCTGAGTCGTGGAAGTCCTACCTAACTATTTGTGGAGCTGTAATTGGTTGGACTCGTGGTACTGGACTTATGTCTCAGAACAACATTATTTCCGAAGGATTAGAAAAGTTAGGTGCTCGTACTTTCTCTACTCAAGAGATGGCTTTCAATATTCTTGGTCTCTTGTGCCCTGCAATTGCAGATATTTGCCAGAATGAGCCAGTATTTGCTGACCTGAATGGTGGCTTCCAATTTATTGAAAACCAAAAGGAAATTATGTTTAAACTCAGGGGAGAAATCATGGAAACTAGTGAGGTCAGACAAGCTGTCTCGATTGAGAATTCCTTGGAATTCAAAGCCGTTAATGGTCCTACAATGGAGCGACTGCATAATAAAGCCTTGGTCGAACCTCGTGCTAATCTAAAGTTTAACTTCCCAACACTTAAGCCTTTCGAAAGTCTTAATGACCTCCCGGATCTCACAAATACACTTGACCTAGACAGAGTGGTGGTTGTCACTGGATATTCTGAAGTCAGCCCATACGGAAACTCCAGAACCCGCTGGGAAATGGAAGCTGAAGGACGATTCTCTTTAGAAGGCTGTATTGAAATGGCTTGGATCATGGGACTCATCAAGCATTTCAATGGCCTTCTCAAGAATGGGCAGCGATATTCTGGTTGGGTCGATGCTAAGACTAATGAGCCTGTCGAAGACCGTGACGTGAAAGCTAAATATGAGAAATATATCTTAGATCACACTGGAATTCGCCTTATCGATGCTTCTCTGTTCAATGGTTATGATCCCAAGAAGAAACTTCTTTTGCAGGAAATTGTTATTGATCAAGATCTTGAACCCTTTGAGGCTTCAAAAGAAACCGCGCTTGACTTTAAACGCCAGAATGGAGAAAAGGCTGAAATATTTGCTGTTCCTGATTCTGATCAGTATACTGTTCGTCTCAGAAAAGGTTCCGTCATTTATGTACCCAAGGCATTACAGTTTGACCGCCTTGTTGCCGGACAAGTTCCTACTGGCTGGGATGCTCGCAAGTATGGTATTGACGAAGATATATGCAATCAAGTCGATCGTGTCACTCTCTTTACCTTGGTGTCAGTGGCTGAAGCTCTAATATCCTCTGGTATTACCGATCCTTATGAGTTTTACAAATATGTGCATGTTTCCGATATTGGAAACTGCTATGGATCTGGTATCGGAGGTATGGGTGCGCTCAGAGGGCTTTTCAGAGATAGGCTGTTAGATAAACCAGTTCAAGCTGATATATTGCAAGAATCTTTTGTTAATACTATGGCTGCTTGGGTGAATATGTTGTTGTTATCTTCGTCTGGACCCATTCGCACTCCATCGGGCGCGTGTGCAACTGCTGTTGAATCTCTTGAGAATGGTTACGAATGTATTGTTACTGGTAAAGCAAAGATTTGTATTGTTGGAGGAGTCGATGACTTCCAGGAAGAGTCATCTTACGAATTTGCAAATATGAAAGCCACTAGCAATGCCGTTGAGGACTTGGCTCATGGACGTACCCCTGCTGAAATGTCACGCCCAGCTACCACTACTCGATCTGGCTTCATGGAAGCTCATGGCTCTGGCGCTCAAGTTATTATGAGTGGTTCTCTCGCCTTGCAAATGGGTGTTCCTATCTACGGTATTGTTGCCATGACATCAACGGTATCAGACAAGGCAAGCCGTTCAGTGCCTGCTCCTGGTAAAGGTGTGATGACTTCAGCTCGTGAGCATCATCTGGCTTCTGGTTTCAAGTCTCCTTTGCTCGATCTTGAATACCGGCGTCGCCAAATCAATGAACGCATCAAACACGTAGCTTATTGGACTGAATCTGAGATGGTACATGTTGAGCGTGAAGCAGCTGCTCTTGGTGATGATGTATCTGAAGAAGAGAGAACCTCTTATATCAAAGATCGCTTAGATTATATTCACCGTGAAGCTGAAAGGCAGATCAAAGACATCAAGTTCACGTTTGGAAACAACTTCTGGAACCGTGATCCTTCGATTGCTCCTATTCGTGGTGCACTTTCAACTTGGAATTTGAGTGTAGATGACCTCAAAGTTGCCTCTTTCCATGGCACGTCCACCAAAGCCAATGAAAAGAATGAGACATCAACTATGAATACCATGATGGAGCATCTTGGACGCACCAAAGGTAATGCTATGTTTTCTGTATTCCAGAAATATCTAACGGGCCATCCTAAAGGTGCTGCTGCCGCATGGATGCTCAACGGTGTTTTACAAATTCTGAACACGGGTTTTGTTCCTGGTAATCGTAATGCTGACAACATTGATGCTTTGTTTGAAACTCACGAGCATTTGCTATTTCCTAGTGTTGGTATCCAGACAGATGGAATAAAAGCTGCTAGTCTTACCTCTTTCGGTTTTGGACAGAAAGGCGGTCAAGCTTTGATTATTCATCCAGATTACTTGTATCGCGCCATTACTAAGGAAGAATATGAGGAATACAAATTTAGAGTTGAGGCTCGTTACAAAGTTACCTATAAATACTTCCATAATGGTTTGACAAGTGGCTCCTTGTTTGTGGCAAAAGACAAGCCTCCTTATACAGAAGAACAAGAGTCGTCTGTCTATCTGGATCCTCTTGGACGAATTTCAGACGTTGATGGTTCTTACAAGTTTAAGACCCCTATCTCAATTGCTGAAAAGAGTTACGAAGACAGCTCTTCGGTGTTGTCTAAGTTAGCTTCTGATGTTTCGGCAAATGAGAATATTGGCGTGGATGTTGAGCTAATTAGTGCTGTGAATATTTCAAATGAGACTTTTTTGACAAGGAACTTCACAGAATCTGAGATCAAGTACTGCACTACTGCTTCTAATGCTCAAGCTTCCTTTGCTGGTACATGGGCAGCTAAGGAGGCTGTGTTCAAGAGCCTGAAAACAGAGTCCAAGGGCGCAGGAGCTCCTCTGAAGGACATAGAAATACTTCGATCTACCAGTGGTGCTCCCACTGTCATTCTTCATGGAGATGCCAAGTTGGCAGCAGATTCAAAGGGAATTAGAATAGTTGATGTCAGCATAAGTCATGATGATTTCCAAGCTGCTGCTGTTGCTTCTGCTTCCAAATGAATAATAGTATAGAATAATTTTAGTATAATCATTGAGTTTATAACATGAAGTAGTTAATGTCTGTAGTAATCTATTTAGTTGAGGCTTGTGGAGCTACTAGATGCCTGATCCGATGTAATGTTAACGGGAATGAAACGTTTCGGAAGATTAACCCTAGAAAACTTGTTGTGCACTTTCTCAAGCATAATTTCCATATCTAAATGACTAGTAAGTGCCCTCCTAGGGATACAAGAGATGGTATGCTTCGAGTCAAGCTGCAAATCCAAAGGATCTGATGAATGGCATCCAGGAGATAAACTTATTCTCACTGCAAATTTCTTGTCCTTCTCCTCATTTATTGTGCTCTCATAAAGTTCAAAACATATTTGTGTCAGATAATCCAGTTCAGGTAAGGCATTCCGAGGGGTCTTTGTAGGAACATGAGATTCGAAGATAATATTTAGAAGAGTATAAATATGTGACTCTTTCGTGAAGTACGTCACGCATTCTCCTTCCTCAGCATGCATTATTCGGTTAAGATCATCAATTATCTTGCTCATCAAAGGCATACTTGTGAGGAGTCCTATATCTAGCTTTTCATTATCCTCAATGCCGTATTCTTGAGGGCAGATGAAGTCGAATAGAACCTTTACCAGTCTATATAATTCTCGAAGCTTAACCAATCTGGGGTCGTTAAAAAGTATGGAAGTATTATTGGATCCTGAGGTGTGGGAATACTGTACAAAGCCGCTGGCACCAATGGACGATCCACTCGAGTTTGTATTAACAGCACTGCGTGAATTATTCAAAGAATTTGATGATGTCATGGAAGATACTGTGTTGGTGGATGGACTGTCAAGAGTATATTCAGTGGATTCTTGCTCAAACACTATTGAAGGATCTGGCATAAAAATATTTTCCAGAAAGGCTCTATTATGTAGAGCATCAAACTTCATGGTATCATATAGTTCACTGATCTTGGAAGGATCAGACTTTTCAACAGTGGAAAATTCATCAAATAGCTTATCCCATCTTTCTCTGAAAAGAAATGGATCCTCGGAACAACACCATCTAGTTTGGAAACTGTTGACATCAGTTGTTTCATAGTTCTTCTCTAAAATCTTTTTATGAAAATTCATAAGATCAACAACACGCTGCATTACAACACTTGGCTCAGGCATTTTTTCCGGCCAGGTAAATTGAGGAGGTGGTTCAACTCCTTTCCGAAGCAGCGGTTTCAATTTCTTTTTGACCTTATCCATTAAATCTTTAGCAGCATTACTATCATCGAGTAAATCTTTGCGCACTTGCAAGAAATTTGGAGGTAAAGACTCAATATCCATAAAAGCTGCACCCCAGATTTCTGCCGATGTAATCACTCTACGCTCAGAACTAGTATAGATGGTAACTTTGTCCAGAATTGAGCGGTTGAGTAAAAATACATCCTTCCTGGTTTGATCCCCAAGATCTTGCGCCTGATATCGGGCAGAATGAGTAGGTTCTCCGCCCCATTTCAGATTCAATTGAATTTTTTCCAATTTACCTTCACCATTTATAACCGGCTTAATTTGCACTTTAGTTCCAGCAAGATCCATCTTTTTGTCCAAAGTATAGGCTAAAAGTTTCAGTTTATTGGGGTCCTCTGCCTGTAATTCTAGAGCCTTACGAGTAGTTTCAAGAACTTTGCGAAGATGCACAGGCTCGCGCATGATTACTTCTTCTTTATGTCCCATCAAGAGGTCAACAAAGATAGGACTCTTAAACGAAAACTTAATCTTTTGCTTCGGAGTACGATCTGCATGTCGAATAACGCTTATGAAACCCTTCAGGGTCCAACGGTGACTTTTAGATTCACTCTTAGAAGGGGAAGCCAGAGGCTTTGGCACCTTCCTATTCTTTGCCATATACTCAATGAACATCTCTCGAAGGATACGAGAGCATGAGTCATAATAATGGTCGTTATCTTTGACAAAAGAAAAGCCATTGACATCTATAACGTAGGATTTTCCTTTCACCCTAAGCAAATCAAATCCACATATATTCTGTTTGAAAGCGCGAGAGACATTCTGTGCCATTACAAATTCCTCATCTGTTAATTTGGTAACAAATCTGATTTCTTTCCCAAATGTGTTGCGCTTAACCACACCATCGACTACAGGAGATTTCCTAGTCTCGGCATGACAGAATGTCGGGCCCACAGTGTAGGCTTTGACATCCTCTGCGTTATCTGTGTCCATAAACTGCTCATAGATGTAGCTCCCACCAGCACGAACTCGAGACAGGCTAGGATCAAAATCAGACGACTTATTTCCTACCTTCCTAAACAGTTTACGGCCACCGCCACCAGCCGATTTTGGATAATAAATGAAAATGTTGTGGTCTTCACCGTCAACTGGTTTTTCTACAAAAGGTTTTTGTAGGATTTCTCCATCTACCTCCAGAGTATCTTCATCGGGCATACTCCAATTTGGTTCAGATACGTAACTCAGTTGAATTCCTCGTTCCTCTAGCACTTCTCTAAGAGCACCATCAGCTCGTGGTCCGCCATCTCGAGATATCTCTAAACGTTGAGGCGTGGGAACATTGACGGAATCTAAGACATAGAGAACCAGCCTACGATCCCATAATATCTTCTGAGAAACAAGATCATTAATGACAAATGGCTTACGAAGTTCAACATAAGCAATTGCTTTGTCTAGAGGAAAACCAGAAGAAAAGAAGCAAATTAGAAAATCACATGTAGGCCAGTTTTCTATATCTTCATCGAGAATAACTTTGTCGCCAAATATAACTGTGTCGAATTCTCCCGATGAGACTAGCCGACTCAGTATATGTCTACAAGGCTTACTTCTTGCTTTACTATCCATAGCACATACACCAATTGTACCTACTTTCGGTAAAGCAGTGCGACTGTAATTAGATTCTGCGGAAGTGGTTCTTGAGAGGCTCATAGGGGATGAAGTGTTCAAGCTAGCAAGAGACGGTTTTTGAGCGATAGGGAAGTAATCATGAGTACCTTCTATGGGAGAATGTATGTCTTCAGGTAACTGAGCCCCTGATTTGGGGTTCTGTCCGCTCATATTTTGTTACCAACAGCAGTAGGAATCGAGTGAGGATGCGCAATATCTTCCAGGTTCAGGGTAATGACAGGTCTCAATTTGGGAGGCTCCGGGTTAGGAAGTGCGGCTGGATATCCTCAACCACAAAGTTTCTTTAGAAATCCCAATTTTCTCGGAGGAGCGTCGACTAAAGAAAAAGCTGAGTGTCTGTTAGATACTTGAATACCGAGTATGGAAGCCGCTGTTGATTTAAAGCGTCGAAGATATTCTTTTATATCCACTGAAGTATCCGCTAGAAAGTCAACCCCTTCAAGGATTTTCAGTCCTTTTATTACTTTAGGTCATGTCACCGATCAGATTCCCTTCGCAGTCTCTGCGCTTGGAAAGCAGTTCATCATTACTACAAGTGTCGGAAGGAACTTTATTATAATGGATGCTTCTAGCCTGAGGGTTTTGTTTGTCTCATCACAAACTCCTTCGCCAATTACTGATTTGTACCAGCATCGGCACTATACTTACGTACTCTGGAGTCACGGATTCGGCGTTTATTTTCGGGGTAAACCGATGATTTCTATAGATGTTAATAAGATATCGGGTAATGAAGGTCCGTTGCTGAAAATCCTGGTTTTTGCTGGCTATGTTTGTGCTGCTACAAGACTAAACGTATATATATACCGGTACGATGAATCATCAGCTGAATCTGCGCCATTATACCTAACACATCTCTATCTACCCGCTGCTGAAGATTACATCACTAATATTTTGCATCTCCCTACTTATTTAAACAAGATCGTTGTTACTACGCAGAATCGAATTTTATTGTTCAATATTATGACAAATAAACTGCTCTTCAGCTCTGATCCTCTTGGATCGACGATTTCGGCGACCAGTGCTGCCCCAGTTCTTGATGTCATGGCTGTAGGCCTCTCCAACGGCGATGTTGTTCTATACAATCTTCGCAAAGATCGAATTTATCATACTCTGCACACCTCAGCTCCTGTTAGTTCTCTTTCGTTCCGATCTGATGGAAATCCTTTACTTGGAGTGGCTCTCACATCTGGGGATGTTTATTTTTATAACTTGGATACAAAAGCAATAGTTCATAGATTAAGAGATGTTCATAATAAAGAAGCTGGTGGAGTTTCAGAGATACACTTCTTTGCCGGCCAAGCTATATTTGCTACATCTGGCGCCGATAATAGCTTGAAAGAGTATGTGTTTGATCCATTGGTTGAAGTTGGTGAAAACCAACTATATGAACCTCCTAGGTTATTGCGTGAACGTAGTGGACCTGGGATGCCTATTTCTGCCATAGAATTTACCGATTCCGATGGTCATAAATTACTTGCTGCCTGTCAAGACGGTTCCTTTTGGTCTTTGTCATTGAGAAAGGCTTCACAAAATCGCGAAATATCTCAAAGGGCTCAGAAGACTTCCACTAAAAGAGCGGCTGGTATTGCAGGTGACCTTAAGCCTAAGCTTCCCGAAATAATTGCTGTAGCTCACTCTTCTACGCGAGAGGACGAATGGGAAAATATACTAACAGCCCACAAGGGATCCAGTGTTGCACGAACCTGGTTTACCTCCAGCTGGAGAATTGGTAGATGGGAACTATCTACAGCTGATAATAATCCAGTTTCAGCAGTTGGTATTAGCCCATGCGGAAATTTTGGGATTGTTGGTAGTTCTGGTGGGCCCATTATGGTATATAATATGCAAAGTGGGATTTTGCGCAAAAAGTTCGTCCACACCTTTTCCACGGTAACTGGTGTCAGTGTTGATGCGCTAAACCGTATACTTATAAGCTCTCATTTGAATGGCGCAGTAAGTATATTTGATTTTATAAAAGGCTCATTGATAGGTGAAATCAAACTTCCTTCAGCCACAACTGGCTTGAAACTACAGCACTCTTCTGAGTTATTGGTTGTTTCTCTTGATTTGTCTCTTGTGGTTATAGACATAACTACTAGGAAAGTTGTACGGCAACTGGACGGACATACCAACCGTATAACTGCGTTTGATATATCCCCGGACTCTAGATGGATTATTTCTGCTGGACTGGACTCTACAGTGAGAACATGGGATATTCCGACGGGTTTTTGTATTGATGCATTCAAAGTTCCAAGTGTGGTTCGCAGTATACGACTGAGCGGAGATGGGCAATGGTTAGTAACCTCTCATCTTGGCAGCTCAGGGCTTAATATGTGGTCTAACTCTGCTTTTTTTCGACAGATAGCTATTCGAGAAGTATCAGAGGATGATATGCACCTCATAGATATGCCGGCCGAAACAAATATTTCTTCTGGCGTGCTCTCGGGTGCTTTTGACTCTGCAAATGATGACGAACCTCAAGGAAATGGTGTTGGACATTATCTCTCGCCTGATCAATTAAATAGTCATTTAATATCCTTCAGCTCACTTCCTAGGAGTTTTGTTCGAACATTGAATCATATAGATACTATTAAGAAGAGAAATAAAGCCAAAGAAGCACCAAAAACGCCTGAAAAGATCCCTTTCTTTTTGATGAGTGGACATACAAATGGAAATAGCTTTGAAGAAAAAACTGAGGACAGGCAGGACAGTTCTGCTATATCGTCCAAACTTCAGCGTATGGACCTTGATTCCATAAATGAGTTTATGGCCAAGGCTGAAGAGACGATTCAAAAGAATGATGGTGAAATATTCTTTGCATACTGCAAAAGCTTATCACCTTCGCGGCTTGACTTAGAAATTCAATCCCTAAGTGTACACGAACCTTTTGACGATTTCCACAAGTTACTTTTTGTACTGAAGATGAGGATTCAAGAAAGAAAAGATTTCGATATTGTTCAAGCACTTTTGAACCTTGTCAATAAGGCGCATGCCGATACGATCATGTTCAGTCGAGATGTCGATCTTGGGAGGATCATTAGTGAGATTGAGTCTTCCTTGTCGACTGAAGCAGAACGTTTAGGATCTCTGGCGGAGTTCTCAAGCGGACTATCTACGTTTTTTCGATCTTCAGTTTAAGAACTAAGAGGGCTCCTGTCTCTCGTAATCTCTACGACAATGCTATTATGACTTCACACATTCAACATTCATTATTACCATAATTCTCAGATATATTCAACCAGACGCCACTGCTTAATCCCGTATATTTATTCATTAGACGAGAAAAGTTACTATATACTCTTAAAGAGGTTTCTGGGATTCTGATAGCATGCGTACAATGGTCTCTGAAGTAGCAAAGTCTGTAGATCCTGGGTGTCTGTCAGAACATTCGACTGATAATGGAACTGCGTGCTTCTGCATTCCGATTGACTTGCGTATTGCGACGTAAGCATAAACACCACTTGCTACAGTGAGAATAGAAAAGGCTGCTGTTCGGGTACTTATGACAGAAAGAGGCATTGGATGGTGTTACGTTTCGCTGCTATTCAAAATCACAGAATTAACAGCTTTCGGAAATTTGACGAAGGGAAGGAAATAGGTTTTAGTTTGGGTATTATATACCAAACCTCGGTCACTGAATAGAATTCAGAATCTCTGTTAATGGACTGATATAAGCAAGCATTTGTTTGCCGGATATTGCCGTATATAGGTATTTTAGAGCCTAAATAACTTTCCCCAGATAAACCAGCCAATTATAGTACTCGATTCCTCGAGGATAGAATTAAGAGATGACTTATCGGAACTTTATCTCGCTTAAAGGTGTCAGACCACCCCTCTTATAGCCTCGCTTCTTCAATCCCATGCCAAACACATCGACAATTTCTAGACGGCCAGAAAGCGCTCATATTTAAGTTGTCATGTCAGATGTTTAAAAGATAGCTGTATCACTTTGAGGTAGAAACCGCGATGTAAACCCGTTTCTCATACCCCGGCGATTTCCGAAGTCGATACCGAGAAACTCAATTTTCCCAGGGTTATTGATCGGAAGCGTACTTCCAAAACAGGAAACTCGGCGAACCCACTAGCGATGAATTGTGCCAAATCCCTAGCGTTTATCTAAAAGCATTTGCCGCAAAATGAATATAAAATAATACTCAATTTCTCGATTTGACTGATATACAACTAGTAGAATGCTTTGTTTACAATGGTGGCTGAAGGAGCTTGGTTGAAGTTAGTAGCGCGCTGGAGGACTTGCCGCTATAGCGAGCGATACTGTAGTCGCGTCTAACTGTGTGTGTTAGCTCTCTCGTAGCAACCACGTTATTTAGTTGTTGTAAGACACTGAAAGTGGCATTTAGATGCATTATACATTGATCGGAATATCTATTCCAATGAAAAATACATGCCATTAGAGTTTGGATATATTACAGACACAGAAGATGAGTCTTTCGAGACTTATCTCCCTCATGTGTCTGATTCAGAGGAAGGCTCAGATATATTTTGGTCTTCAGATGAACACCAGCAGCCTCATCGCGGGCCTTCCGTAACTGTAAAGCTAGCGGACATAACAAATTTGTCAAATACTCTTGCACAATATCAACCTCTTATATGTCATCCTAACTCTCAGAACCTGCAATCACCTCCTTCGATCTTCGACTCGATGAAACAACCTGAAATAACATTACACTCTCCAGAACCTTTCAGCCGCGAGAAAGTAGGTAGTAATGCCAATCCAGAAATATCTGCATCTCATATCAATGATAATATTCAGAATCGCCCAAATAGAAGTCTCAGACCTCGCACAGCAATGCAGATCAATCCTTACAAGTACGAGCAGCGGCTTTATGAAGCACAATGTAGACTACGAGGAATAAAGCCCGTCAGGTTGCCGAGGTCAGTTTTAGTCGACGCCGCTAGAGATCCTGATGAGTCTATCATAGACGAAATTGAACAGCAAGGTTTGTCATTTATGCGCCGAAATTCACCGCCTCGTAAAACTGGTGGGGATAAGTATTCATCGTCCATTAAGAACACCTCGGTCATTCCTGATAGTTCTAAGGCAGATATATCAACTCTAAAACCTCGAAAGCTCCGACGAATCATCGTGGATGATGGAGACTCTCAGTCAGGACCTTCACAGGAATCGGACAGTGGTGCTGCCGAAGAGGTTTCAAGCCAAATACCCGAAGCATCAGATCATGATAGCGATGAAGAGAAACAGCAGCTTAAGGAATTGGCCCGATATCGTAGGAAACTAAAAGGAGTTCTTCCCCCTTCCTTCCTGACGCTCGAAAAGCTGCAAAAGTCAAACCCCAAGTCTAGCCAGCGCCCGCATAAGCCTAATACCGCGTCTAATCACATTGCAAAGCCGAAAAAAAAGAAAACTGCTCCAACACTATGCTCCTTTTCTCACTCCTCTACTGAGGAAGTGTTAAAAGATCGGATGCTCACTACCATTGCATCTGATCCCAATGGCACGATTCTAATAAGCGATTCTGATTCCGACTTAGAGGCTGAAACCACGGCTAACTTGCCTGAGATTTCTGCTTCGTATCACATTAATTTACACAATAGCGATGAATCTAGTGATGAAGTTATTGAACACGATCATATAGATTTCATGCTTCAGCCGATGGATCGTCATAGCTCTCGCAGCACTATCAAGCCTGGAAAGTCTCAAATATTGTTATCTTCTCGTCAGCGAACTAGTGCAGTGTCAAAACAAAAACATGCTGCTACTTCTAAACCTCGCCTAACGTACTCGGGTTCGCCACAATCGAATTCTAGAGTAAAAAAATCGTGGAGTCCCAAAAAGCAGTCATTGAGCCCCAGATTATGCATTGTTGGAGCTATCAAACATGAAAGAGCTGCAATGCGGAAAGAATTGCCTACTTTTCTTCGAGTAGCTGACAGGAGTGCTCGTCATCTAGGAATGGCTGATTATTTTCTTCCTCATTCTCAGTCTCTTATTTATGTTTCTGACAGCGAAACTGATGACCTTAAAATTTCAAGCCGCAATAGACGACAAACCTCGCGAGCTTTAACGATAGCCAAGAGTCTAAGTGCAGAAACAGAAAAACTGATTGGCCTTCGCGCTCAAGCTTCGCGCATTCCAATGTATCCTAGACCATTTGCAATACCAAAGCGCGTCACTCAAGTGAAGTCCACACAGCAAAATACGCGCCAGAAATCCAAGAGGAAGAAGCCAACGACAGGAGGGGTATATATGGCCCATCATCTTATTGTTCACGACGAAATATACTCTACGGATTTAGAGGATTTAGCAGGAGATTATGCCTATAAGATCCGAAGATATGGACCCCCAGCTAAGCCCCGTGTTCAGGCACCAGCGACTCGGCTTTCATCGCTTCATGACACTGAAATTCCGACTGTTAGCACCCCTAGATCGAGTCAATCAGTTGAGCCTGGTGAAAAAACTAAATTTCCAGCATCTCGCACTGAAAGAAAACAGCATACTTGCCTAGGGAATCTTAAGCTACAAAATCATGATGCTCAGAAATTGGAGAGCGGAAGTATTAATGTTGAGACATCAGACAAGATCCTTAACGTGGTATCCAGTTCAAGATTTTTTGCCGGAAATGTCACTCTAGCTACGGATTTTGGCCTTTCTTCTTTAGTTGAGTATCCTGATTTTGAAAAGGGCTGTTTCTTACGGGAACGACGTTTCAGCAGGTTTTTCCTTGGTGAAAATACTAACTACTCTACAGGTATGGACACTTTCAATGATTGGGCGTCGAATGGCAGTGACTTGAGCTTCACTTATAGATCTTTAAGTGAGAAATGTGTTGAGATTGCTACTCATTTAAACAGAAGATTACAGGGTTCCCTCGACATTCCGCAGCACGTGTCTGAAGTTGCTTTTTCTTACGCTAAAGACATATCCGAGAAACTAGCTATGCTGGAGTTATTGGATCAAGGGGATGTTGGTGTTTTCATTCAATCTATTGAGGATTTTAGCCTTCTCCTACGTGAAATTTTACGGAATTTACAGAACTCACACGGGGAGATTCTGAGAAATACGCGAGTGATGATCTGTTCTAACCTCTCTTTCTGCTTGCTATGGTGTCATATATTATACTTTCAGCATGAAAATCAACACATTATCTCTCTTATGGATGAAATATTACAGCCATTACTGGAAACTATGGCTGAACATGTGATAGATATTGTAGTCTCTGGGATTCAACAAGCTCAATTGCATCACGCTGATCTATCATTTGGGGCATCTTTGGCTTTCAAAAGCTGGCTGATAGTTATTCATGTCTGCGATTCTCTTGCTAAAATTGTTCCGGGTCGTCAGCCATTTTGGGATCATTTTAATGCCGCTTTGCCTGTTATAAGAATATCAGGTGATCGGCTTTCCGCATACATTTTTGATTCTACATGGAAAGCCATTTATTGCCTATTGTCAATTACCTCATATCCTATTAACGTCGACCAAGCAGCTTTAAATTATAAGAGTAATTGGCCGTTGGTTGACTTTATGATGGGTCATTTGCTGGATGTAGCAAAAAGATCTTTTGAAAGCGATGTTCTTGCCTTGTATTTGCGAGCTAGCCTTAGTCGCTGTCTCACTCTCTTAACCACTTGGAAATGGACGCTTAACAAAAATTTGATTGTATCATTGTATAAATTCTTTGCTGCGCGTGGGTTTGAAGATGTTGAGAACAATACCAAACGGTGTATGCCCGAATTCTTATTTCATGCCAACAGGCAAATTGCTCACCTGAACACTACATTCCCGGACGATACTTGTTTTCATGTTTTTCTCAAGTTAGCTGCTGCCTCTATTCTGCGTTTAGATCCCGCTTCTGAACGAAGTACAATTACTAGTCTAGTAGGATTAATTACTCCTTTGCATGGCCGTCTATACCGCATGACGAGTGAAATGGAAGTTGTTGATGTTGAGTGTCTCTGCAATACATACTCACTGCTCCTTACTCTGTTTTGGTCTTCTCCCGAAAAGTATAGACCTCTAATAGGTCAATTAAGAGATGTTATTATTTTTCCAGATGCACATGCCATTGCTAGATCATTTGCAATCAAGGCTTGGTTTTGTGCTACTCAAATTCTTGCTCACGATTCCAATGATATCCAGAAAGCGGTATCATGGTACAATTTAATGACCCATACACTTATTGCCGACTACTCCAAACTTTTGCATTCTAACAATACCAGCTCTACTTCTCCTGGGCTAGTGCATACCCGAAATGCTAAAATGCTCTGTCGTCTGATTCTCGACTGCCTCATGTACAAGACGAATATCTTCAAAGAGCTATCTCCCCTGCATCCAGATAACGGCATGGCTCTTATTCAAGACGACCTTCTGGTGTTTTCATTAAAGGGAGCTAAAGATATTTCCTCTTCAGTGGTCAAGCAGTCTATTGAACTTTTGAAGGCATACCTGAAGTTCTATGATTCTATTTCCACCCTTGACCTTGAATTAAAGATACTCCCGGGAGTTTGCTCTCAAGATAGCTATGACGATGCTGCTTTCATACATGACCTGGCGATTGAAGATTTGAAGGATTGGCGTGAACAAAAGTTAAAGGACTTAGCCAATAAGAATATAGATCTTATACGAGGCTTGCAGAACTTAATCGAATCTGTTCTGACAGATGCGGGTATTCTACGAGTCTTTGTAGCTGATGCCATCCGCATATGTATCAAGCTTATACAAAATTTCGTGCGCAACGGAGGTAATTCTTGTGCACCATTCATTGATAACAGACGTTTTTGGTTCTCCATTCCTTTTTCAGACTATAAAATTCGCTATGAAGCGCTATGGATGGAGCTTTTACTGAAAGACTCGAAGAATTTAACCACTTTTGAGGAAAGTTATTTTGATTCTTATTTTTATACTTGCATTTGCTCTTCTTCAATGGATATTGTCCGTGATTACTTGAATTCGTGGCTGAACTTCAAGGCAAGTAAAGGTGAAAACTGGCCCCTTCTGTTTGCTAAATTGCTGTCACCCTGTTCTGATAATACCAGCGTATACAAACTTGATAGCCGACAGTTACGCGCTTACAGAAGCGATTTGCTGTTTGCAGTTTCCATGGAGTTTTCCCAGCTTTCTCGATCTCATAACGTGACCAAGTCATTCTTTAATAGGCACGTTTCTGATATGGTTGCGGCAATATTGTCTACATTTCGAGTTTTAGATTCTGAAGGAGATAAATCTAAACTAAGCAGTTACTCTGAATCCATACATGAGGCTGTACTTAGCGTTGCCCGAGCAGGAACTGGACTGCTCGACCCGCGCATAATGGATAGGTTGCTTGATTTGATTCCCGATACTAAGGATCGTGCCACTTTTTTCTTTCGTTTGAGGAATTACTCTCTCAAGGATATGTCGGAAGCTTCTAATCAAAGTATGATTGGCTCATTTTTTCATGCCTTGCTGGAATCTTCTGTCCCTCAAGGTCTTGATTCTAAAATTGTGAGCCTTCTCCCTGATGGTCTCATTAAATTGGACATGGTTGATGTAGTAGCTCAGGAATGTGATTGTTCACCGGTGACTGATTTCATATTTGCAAAAATATTTGCAATATATTTGGACGACGCTCAGTCCACTAATATATCATTGATATATATTCCTGTCCTGTGCGAAATAGCAGCCGTATATACAGAAGAGAAATCGGCCCTGCCAAACTGTATATTAGCGGTCTTATATTTTTCATTCAAACTTGTTAAATCATGGGAGCACTCACCGACATTCAACGCTACGCAGTATCTAGTATTGGGATCCATTTTGCGGTTTACCAACGTTGCTCTCAAGACATTGGCTAGTGGACACCTGAAACATCAGACAACTCTGAATACTTCACTGTTACTTAGGAACATATTTTTTAGTGCTCATATTGTTTTAACTCGCCATATTTTCAGTCCTGTTGCTTCAGAAGTTGAGCTCCTTCAACATTGCTTTCGTGAAGCACCTTCTTCAACTGCCAGTTTACATTTTGCGGTGCCTCACCGGTCATTCGCTGCATTCATTCGCCAAAAATGTTCTTATCGCTTAATCTTCAGTTCTAGAGAAGATAAATGGGGCATGTTGCTACACGGATCGACTGGATATAATAACGAAAGTTCGGTTGTGATTTCTTCGAAAGAAAGCCAAAGCAGCTCTACAGAATATTACTTTCAGTGTATGTATTTGATGCTTCGTCATGGTCAGTTGTCAGTTCTAAGCCCTCGTCAACTAAGTGTATTTTTTTTGAAGTCTCTATCGTCAATTAACCGTTTGGTTATACCAGATGCAAATAAGCGTGCAATTACTAATCTTTTACGATGCATAATGGCTGCGAATAGCGTTTCCTTTGTCTGTGATGGTCTTGAGAATCTTCTACGCAACTGAATAATGCACATCGCATATACATATATATACCATAGTTCTAAGCCATATATTGAGCTATTGGATGAGCCAACGGTGTAGAATTCAGATTAGATAGGTTATAGTCGCGGTGGAGCAATACTCTCAAGCTGAAATTAATATTTTCAATGACACGCTGCTTACTATCAGCTGATCTCACAGTAGTGATAGTGCTAACCAGATGCAGAAGTTCTCTGGCTGTTCTTAATGTGACTGGAGCACTGTTATCCGCAAAGATAATGGAATTATCTCCATTCATGCTTGCTTTAGAAAGGATAGCTTCAAGTCTGACAGTTAAAGGAATTACCAGAATGTTACGAAACCATAGAATTGTTAATCTCCTGAAATCAAGTGTTTCGGTTGTAGCCATCCATGCACTGGCAGCCTGCATCCAAATGTTGACTTGTGAGACAGCAGATGAATTATCTGATGATCCAATCCCTAGAAATGATTCCTGCAGTGGAACAAAAATTGCCTGCCAGAATGGAAACACACGACAAAAAAAATGCATCCATAACTGCACGATATTAGTTACAAGCTCATGATCATCGGCTTCTAGCAGCTTATTAGAATCAAGGCCATTAAGAAATGCATTCCCGTGAAGTATACCAACAGAAAATAAGTCATAAATCATCTTGAGCATATTTTTAGCTTCTTTTTGAGTTTTCGCACTAGGACTCGCAGGTATCTTTTGTAAAGCTCTGATCAACAAAGCATTAAGGTCTTCAACAGGAGTTTGGAGTCGAGAACCCCCGAGCGGACCATTGAAGAGAGGAAGAACACGGGCAGTAAAAATACTCCAAGCATCAGCAATGTTGATGTAAGGCCGTTCCTTGGTTGAGTTTGTATTAGGTATCATAACAAGGGCTTTAGCTGAGAATATTTCATCTGCCAATGCTGATATTGCTGTGGAATCGTTAGCTGATATAGACCCCAGAGCTGGGATTGGTTTGAAAGAATCGGGAAATGAAGGGGAAGATGCGGAAACCGGAGACGAAACAATGTCAGATATAGAGGAGCTCTTGTGTATACCGGTATATGCAGGGTTGAAAGAATACATTGAGCCAACTTCGGATGATACCCTGGAGTTGGAGCTGTGTGACGAAAGTATAGCTTGGGGATCCTTCTTAGAACGCCGAAAGTGAGATATAATTTTATCCTTCTCCTTCTCCTTTTCCTTCTCCTTAGCCGATAGTGGACCTGAAGTAGTTACAGTGAGAGCGTCAGCCGACCTACGGCCTGATGTAGCACCGCCTGCCACAGAAATTTGCTCAGGAAGTTGAATGTTGTGAGATACAGCATCGGAGTTAAAACGCTGTAAAGACGAACTACCACTTCTGTGAGTTAAAGTGCGAGTAGCTTGTTTCTTAAACTCATCTTGGCGCGAGAGGCTGCTATGCGAACTGCTGATACTTGATGCGGATTTCGGCAAAGAAATATCTGGATTGCTAATCTGTGGCATAGGAATACTAGATGCATCACTATTAGTATCATCAATATCTGAATCTGATGAATCTGAGTTCTGATAACGTAGTACCGGTGGCATTGTAAAGCTGGTTTTAGTAATCTCTGGACTTAGCATGCTTTTAATAGAACTGGATCTAGATAATCTAGGTGAGCTCCTGTTTTTCCCGGTCGAGAAAGTCAATGATTTTATAGAAATTTTAGCTTGCCTTCCGAGTTTCGAGAAAGAGCTTTTGCCTTTCTTTGATGGTTCGCCGCTGCCCTGCCGAGGAAGGATCGCAGCTGCTGCTGCCGTTGTAGCAGCAGCCATGGAAGCTTCGCTGGAATTGCTGAGCCGAGCTTTTTTCTCTTGTTTCTGAAGAGTTTGGAATGACGGCATTTGAGAAGATAGGATAGTGGCATGAGATTTAGACTCGCTCAGTTGTAACTGAGATGTCACTGGCACGAGCGGGCCGGGGTGCGGCTTTCGAGTAGAGGCAGCAGACGTGCTGCGGCCTGGAGAGCGAGAGCCCACAGAGCTAGTATCGGCCTTCTTTTCTGTACTAGATGAGACAAAGATAGGTAAAGCTCTGCGCTGTGCATGTGTATATTCTGATTCGGACGCCGAATGCCGTTCAAGCTGATCCGAGGAATTTGTGGACGTGGGGACCTGTTTTCTGACTACAGGGCCTCTCGCTTGTGGCGGCAAACCTAGCATTGAAGGAGATATGGGCGATCCTGAGCCAGTATGTAAAGAGAGGCGCTTTACGGCAGCTACAGCAGCAATTTCAGATGCAGATGACTGTATCGATGATTCCGAGGAGCCATGTCTAGGGTATTCGGCTGCAGTGGTTGAAGATTCCAAGGTAGATCTTGCTGAAGCTAGATTAGCGTTTTCCTTGATTAGAGACTTTCTGTGGGCGGCAAGCGCTTCTTGAGAATCAGTTTTGGAAACCATGCGAAAAGAAGAGAGATCTTGCGAAAGGCAGGTGGAGGAGTTAGGGAATTAAGGTTTACTTGATTTCTTGGGGCTAGGAGAGAAAGGAAGCTGTTGAATATTCGGGGTAAAGGCCAGTTTCCACTGGGTTTTAGCTCAATTGGATTTCTTTCTGTCTACATTCAAAATTCTATGATTCGCTAGACTGGGTTTGCGGCTTTCCAGGAATCTCTGGCTGGGTGAGTTGTGCGACCGAAAGCTGCTCACCGCTTGGAGAGCCATTGGGAGTCTTGCTTAGTACTGGAGGCTGGCCTGTTTGCCTTAAAGGCTGTTGATCTCGTTCCATTTGCTCAAGGATTTCCTTGGAGAAAAATTTGTAGCCAGATATGGCAGCCACAGTGGCAGCCACAAATGGCGGCGAGAATAGTCGCCGTACTATATCCATCTTCCGGTCGAAAAACAGTAGGTAGAAATCGGAAAGTTTTTGGGACTTTTCGTGAGCTTACTTTCGATAGGAGCACTTTTTTGAATCAGCGAGCAGTATGCCTAGCATAATAGCAACTTATATCAAAGAAGACGAGAAAAGAACACTAGAGTCGGTATCCGAATCTATCATGGAAGCTATTGAAACGTTTCAAGAAAAAGTAAATGAGTTCTTGACAGTTCGTGTGCAAGACATTGAGGGTGGTACGATCGAAGAAGATGAGGAGGAAGCTGTACAGTTGTGATCACGTTTGGCGCTCCTTGGTGAGTGCAGGAAGGCATCAGCTATGCATACACCAGTTGCGCCCAGTTGCTACCTGATAGCTGCAAAGTGTCGGTTCAAGGTGCAAGGAGATCAAAGCCGCACATACTATTCCGGCAGAATCTGAAATTCCGACCGCGCCCATGGCGAATTCTCTGTGGGACACGTGAACTGATTCTCTGACCGAAAGAAAGGTATTCACATAGCTTGCTCCCCCTAGAAGCCCTTCGTAGAAGATCAAGAGAAGCACCCAGTAGACCGACGGGAGGAACATAAACACCGACTGAAGGATAGCTATACCTAGATTGATAGCCTGGAGTACTGCTAGTAAATGGAGCTGTTTAATCCTAATAAAAGAAGCTGATGATCTCGATATGAACACTCCGAGTTGGTATAGAGTGGAATAGGCGACATATATGTCCCTATATTTGTGAAAAGGGGTCGACCCGATAGGGAAGAGAAGAGTGGGTGAGATTCCTTGGTTTATGGTGTATTCTGAGACGTAAACAGACCATAGAGGAAGCATGTAAGGAAAGAGGAGAGATTGGATCCGCTTAAGAGTGTGTGTGATGAAGCCAGATTCGCTCATAGCCGGGGATCCAGCTCTTTCATAAGAGCTGTTTGTTGCAATTCCGTTAAATGCTTGAGAATCTGGTAGGATAATGAAATAAAATAACAGGAAACCTAGTGGAAAGCACGCTGAAAGGGTCAGAGTGTATTGAACTTTAAGTTGCAGAAGCGATGTTAGCAGAAAGTAGAGAAAAGCACCACCTAGCCCAGCCATACCTGTACCGGAACTGAAAGCATTGACAGCAACACCGGGGTAATAATGAGTCAATTGCAGGAACGTTAGCTCGCCTAAACCCGAAGAAGCTGAAGCCAGGACGATGCCGAGAAGCCTAGCGTAAAGCTGACCCGACCGCGCAACTATCAACATTCCTGTACACGACAAGGCTACCATGGAAGAAATGCGCCAATGGTATGGCACTCTATGCAAGACGAAAGGAGCCACGATTTTCACCAAGAAACCTGGGACAATATCTGGGAGCAGCACAACGGCCTTCGGGGTTGAACTACCCACTAGATCCCATGCCGCTGAAAGTATTACAACATATAGTACATTATTAAGTAATCCAAAAACCCAAAAAGTGAAGGCAACGCGATTAACGACGTCCATTGGGCCAGTAATGCCAGTCGACCAGCAGATAACAGGGACCGTGCAAGGTTTGGGAGTATTGAGCCGCACGTGTGGGAGATAAAACTACGCTAAGCTATTTGTTGTTACCCCGGAAAAGGATTTCGGCACAAGCGCCGCGAGTCAGTAACAAACTAGCGTCTCACAACTATGGCGTCCATTGCCAGCCTACTGAGCAATAACGATGAAGAAGGGACAGCTGAGTTTTTGAAATCTGATAGTGGAACAGAAGTTAATCACAATAACGAGTTGTCAGGGCCTGGTCCAACCGACGAAAATCGCCCCATTTCATCAGTTACCGAGCCTTTACAGCCAATCAGTTCAATCACACAGCCTCCGTCGAGCCACAGCGGCTCACTGGACCGGAGGTGGCAAGTTGAAGCCGAGCCACAAAGAGCCGAGGACGCTGTCGCCCGGATTGCCAAGAAAATAGCTGAGGACAACAAGAAAAAGCCCCATCACCATCACCATCACCCTCATCTGCATCATCACCATCACCATCACCATCACCATCATCACCATCACCATCACCGTGATCAAGGCCATATTCATGCGCGTAATTACCTTGGCCAGGAACAAGCTCTTGACGGGCAAGACCGAGAGCAAGATGTTTCACGTTCTTCCTTCTCTAAGATTGGCGACCCAGTGCCTGAGACCAATCCTCTCATAATCAATGTAAACAGCTCTTCAGTCTTTGACTCGATTAAAGGATTCCCGCAAATTCATCTTGGCATTTTGGTCTATTCAATGGCCAGCCAACGCGATGTGTTCCTTCCAAGGTACGACGGCAGAGAAAATTGTATTATAGAGATCCACGTTGCGGAACAATACCTGAATGCTAAGTTTAACAAGCATCTAGCTAGGAGAGAGATTTGGGGTACTGATATCTATACCGACGACTCCGACCCTGTTGCTGCAGCTATCCATTCTGGTTATATCTCGGCAGATGTGCCGGAAATTTCGTCTAGCGACAGTAACTCTGAGGAAGAAGAGTCTGTGTCTAAAGCTACAGTTGGTGGTGTGGCAGTTAGAGGAGATGTGCGAATACTATTACGGATATTACCACCGCTTGAAAGATATAAAGGATGTTTTAGAAATGGCATACGATCTCGGACATGGAACACGCAGCACGACGGTATGAGCTATTGCATTGAAAAGGTGGATGTATATGCTGCTGGAAAGTTCAGTGGTGAGTTGAGACTGCGGAAGAAGAGGATGGAGAATTGGATACAGTCTCGCGACATTGCAGTTGACAACAACGCAAATTTGTCTCTAATATCCTGATCTGGTGGTTTTTGGCCCATAAGATAACTCTGCTACTTGGAACTCCTGTTGCTTCGTCGGTGCCAAGCTGCTTATGTTGGTTGCCATCTCTTTGTATATATACGTACGATCTCCACGAACTGGGAGAACTTAACCTGAGCCATGAGTATCGGGCTTGAAAACTGGAATGAAGAAAGACGCAAGTGGACTAATAACGATGAAAGAGAAGTAGTTGAGCATCGTCACTACTCTAACGTAGAATTAGTTAATCTATACAAAGAGCTTGTACTTGCCAACAAGGCACTCAGAGAACCGAAACCGCTACTAATCGTCCTGAGATCGATGGTAGCAGGATGGAAAGCTACCAACCAATGGCCACCCAAATCATCTCAAGCAGAGTCATCAATGCGAAAAAATAGGTAGTTGTTTATTCAATTAGTGTCTAAAAGCACCATTTGCTAATTGCACCATTCTTAGAGCCTGCTATAAGATAAGGAGGTAGATCCGGGCGGTGCTGAATTAGAGTTATAGCTTTCACCGGGGATTCCTCTGTGAGCAGTGCTTCGTGTTTTCCTGATCTGAGATCGACACCGAATACTGTGGAGTCTCCATTTATAATAAATATACCTTGAAACTGAGGTAGCATGCACAGTCTAGGGTTGCTGAGTTGGTTCTGGACAATCTCCGTGAGTGTGTCTACAGGTTCTGCGTGTCTAGACTTGAGATGATCCGGGTTTGAGTAAGCGACATTCTTAACGGATATTAGCTTCAGATGAGGTGTTGAATCCACAGCACATGTGATTACATCATCCTTAAAGGATATATCCAAAGGTGTTAAGGGATCATTGTTCAACGTTCGATTCTCGAACTTTGCTTTCAAATACTGTACGCTATGAGTCAGTGGAATATATCCTGATTCTGATAACTGTATCATTTTCTCTTTGCCTGTAAGATCATTGTGATCTGGCATAGAATAAACTCTTAATAGTATGCTTGACCTCACGCCGACCACCAAACAGTTCCGTATCTGGTCTATTCCGGATATATCGCAGTTCGTAAAGCCCATACACTCGACCTTTTCATGGGCCTGCAAGACTGGGGTGATTTTGCCATTCTTGTATAGATGAACAATTATAAGACCGTCCAATCCGGCTGTAGCTATAAAGCTACCTCCGGGATAATCGCTACTCGCAATTCGACAGAGATATTTGGCGTGTATCTTCTTCTGGAAGGTAATGTCTCCTATACCATTTATGATCAGCACTGAACCGTCGGCAGTTCCAGCCAATATGTTGCCATCTGGCATATATAACATGCATAGAATTATTCCAACAGCTTTAGACATCGAATCTAAAGCCAGCAGTTCAGTAATTTGTCCATTCTCCAAGTTCAGTTTAACTAATTGCTTCTGGACTGTGGATATCCAGCAGTATTGTACTCCTTCAACTGATCCAGAAATCATAGTAATTATGCTACAATTGAGCTTGCATAGTTGCTCGTGGTTTGTAAATCTATAGTCAAAGCCCGAAATCTGATGTAGTATAGGACTCAGTTCAGTATTCTGCGACTTATTGACTCCTGCAGCATTATCATATAATCGTTTGGCTTCTAGGATGTCTTCTAGGCTCTCAATAGCATCTGATTCATCGTTGAAATAAGATGGATCGAGGCCTATTTCTGCTATAAATGCTTCATAGGATCTACTGTACTTGCGTTTAAGGTATTTGGCTATTAACAGGTCGATATTGTCATTCGCAGGCATTATCGATGAGAGGGTGCAACGTCCAATGAAATATAAAGTTAGGGGTTGGCAGAGAAGCAGCTCATTTGCCAATTCTCGACCTTAAGTCTTGATTCGACTTATCAGACGCTTGCAGAGTCGGAAATAGGTCATCTCCATCGAGTTCTATTCTGTGCCGCAAAGACTTTCGCGCTTCTCCCTTGATTGCTAGCTCATCTCGCCGTCGATACTCATGTCTTCCATTTCCACCAGGGGATGTTGATCTGTCTCTGTTTCTTCGGCGTTCTTCGAGTTTCCTTCGTCGCTGTTCACTAGGATTACCATAGAACAAGTAGTATTTGCTTTTTTCTCGGGCATTCTTCTCTTTGCGATCGGTAGACCTACATTCTCTAATATACAATTCGCTGCGGCGCTCTTTCGGGGTATCTTCCATCAAGTCTTCAGCTGGTTTTCGTAGCAGTGACTCGGGAAGTGGCTTGGCCTTACGTAGAATACTTTTATCGGGCAGTCCATTGGCATATGCTGCCTCATCGGTAAGCTTCAAAAGGGCCCGAGTGGCAGTTATCTCGTCCTCAAATACAAGATTAGCTGAAGTATCATTCACCCATTCAATCCGTGGTCTAATTCCAAGTACGAGGGATTTCGCATCTTCTGGTTTAACATAATACTTCGAGTATTCGATCAAATCCTCTGTACTCATATCGTCCAATCCCTGAATGTTTAGGGCATTAGGTCGTAAAGTGTACGCATCAGGCAGTAGATTGTTCTCGTTTTCCATTGTGTCATCATACGACCTTAAAGTTCCCCTACCGGCGTCTAAGTCGTCCGATTGTGCCGTATTTAGCTTATATTCGTCCACATCCTCCATTTTTTGATGTGTCAGTAGCTGGGTACAGAGTATCTCCCAAATAGGAAATAGTCGAATCGCGCGCTCTCTACATATCCTCGAAACCGGCATAAACCCCAACATTTTCCTGTAAACAGCAAGATTTGCTCCTCAATGAGTGATTACATAACATTAGTGTCCTCAGACGGGTTCGAGTTCTTAATCACAAAAGAAGCAGCTTCCGTTTCAGGAACTTTAAAAGCCTCTTTATCCGAGAATTTCGTCGAATCTGAAAGCAAGAGGATCACGCTCGAGCTTATCTCTGCTGAACTCCTCGAGAAAGTGTGCGAATATTTGATGTATAACTACAAATACTCCAAATATCCTGACGTTGAAATGCCAGATTTCGACATCCCCCCAGAAATCGCGCTACAACTCTATGTAGCGGCTGACTATCTTAACGTATAATAGAAGGCACAATAGTCTCGATAATTTTCATGTATGATATGACTCCCTCGTCCACTACTGCGACTATTATGCTCCTTATACCTTTCCGTATATCTTTTATTCGTTTTCCGTCCAGCTGCTTTGAGTGCTCTATCATTATCGGATCAAAGTCTTCGAGAGACGGAATTGGTTCATTTGCATTCTGCACAGTTACGTAGAAGTCAGCGTCAGGCGGGTTCCCTTTTTTGAATCGTTCCTGTGGCTTCCACACCTCGTAATCTATTCTGAGATTATTCTTCCTACCGCTTTGCTCCCCAATCCCTATCACCTGTAGGTTCTCGTATATTTGATCTAACTTCTTGTTATTTCCAGCCATAGCCCTTTCTGCACCACATATAAGTTTCCATGTAAAGTTTCTGATAATATAAAAGCATCGTGCTATTAATCGTTTTGCGATGTTGAAACCTTCGAGAATCATCTTCCAGCCAGGTTTAGGTGCAGGCATACCTGTTTCCAGTCCAATTCTCGCGCTTCTCACTATATATCCATGCCGTTTGAGGTTGCTATACACTTGGAACTTCTCTAGCCCTGAATGAGTAATCATTAACGCGTATGCGCCCTCCAAAGTCAAAGGAAGCCCATCATGCTTACACATCATCGTTCCTCGTTCTATCAAATACAGGGCTTCTTCCGGCTCTAACCACAGTCCACTAATGTTTTGGTGTCCAATTGTTAAGAAATGTGTCCCTGATATTAATGTGACCTTGGCCTTATTCATACCCTGGATCCATTCAGCTTCCACCTTGTTCTTTGCTGAATGAGTTCGATCTGATGCTAGTGCTTTATACATAGCTGATCGAGAAGCCTCCAGTCTTTCCTGTTGTACATCTGTGTCCTCATTTCTCGAATCTTTCTCTCCTCTTTTAGGTAACTCCTCTAAGAACGACCAATCGGCGCCGTCTTCTCCGTCCTCGTAATCAGACATTATGTCGAAGTAAGGTTGGGATGAATACTGACTACTATGTATACAAGCTTGAGATCTGTATCCTTCTATTACGCGTCATTTAAGTAATTTTTGATGGATAATTTCGTAACCCATTTGTAGCCTAATTGCAGGCATATCTTTTTGAGAGTAGGTAAGAGGTGCATCTCTAGCAAGCAGCTCTGCTGTTTTGCAGGTGAACACACCGCAATCAAATCCATTCTTTTGGAGCGGTGATTCTTTGCTAATATAATCCTCCCATTCCTTTAGATCGTCTTCTCTTGTCTGCAAAGATAAATACTCCCTCAGTAGTTCAAAGACATCTCCAGCACCTCCACCAAGAGAGTCATAGTATTCAAATCTCTTCCGGCATCTGTTAATAACTGAAAGACACCAGTGAGTATTGTTGATATTAACAGGAACAAACACGTAATCCTGATCCTGTATTTCAACTTTCTTTCGTCGAGCCCATCGAGCTACTCCTTCGTATCCCTTCTGCGCTAATGTGGTGTAGAAATGGGTACTGAAACAGAATGACTTCTTGAGGGTTGCGTTTTTATTAGACCGGTCAGTGACCAGGGCTAAATAAAAGTCTATCACGTTGTCATTGAGCCATTCACGCTCTCCCAGGGTTTTGAGATCTCTCACAGTGACCTCTACTCTAAAGTTGTATACCACCACATGTGAAGGGTCTGGATATTGCATCATCTTCTTGACCTCTTGCTGTTGGTCTTCAGAAATTTCTATAGGTTCTTCGGCACTTTTACCTTTCCATAGGGCTAAAATGCGCTTTTCTCTCTCCTTCCGTCGGAGCTCTATCTCGTCAAACCGAGGAAACTTCGTGGGACCTTGTCTTTGCAGTAGCCGTCGTATCAGCATGTCAAGACTTTCTTTATCGTCGAGTCCCTCAGATTTGTCTTTAAACTTTACTTCGGGATACGTCCTATAGAAGTAACGCTTCTGAGATGGAATCCGGCGAGGCTTAACGACCCGGCTGGTGGATGCTGAAAGAGAATTTATCGCCTTCTTTGATCTATAGGCCGATGTGCACACAGAATCAGTGTCCTGGGAAAATACGGAACCACTTCTGTTCTTTGAGCATATAGAGTACGAGCCATTAGGACTCTGTAGAGGAGTTCTAAGAGAGCGCATGCGGGGCATAGTGTGTGATGTGCTCATTCCAGATCCGGGGGTGAGTCTCGATCTTTGTGCATGCCTCTCTTGTAAGTACAAGGATAATTGTTCGTCACGTCTTTCATTCACAGTTTTAAGGGATATAAAAGAACTTCCATATCTCCCAGGAGGTCTTACACTCTCTGCATTAACAAATAATCGCTGGTTGGCCATAGCACCAAAAGCTTCCTGCTTTGTCTCTTCTTCGGCATTGCTGGATATCTGTGACGCATCATCCTCTGAGCTTTCAGGACTATGTAAATTCAGGAGATGAGCCTGAGCAAACAATTGCTCTCCAGTTGGCATTTTACCATTGGGTCTAAGTATATCGCTCTTCCTTGATCTAGAGAACTCTGACGATCTCTTCGGGTATTTAGGTGGTCCAGTCTCCGAATTCCCATAATCACCCACCACAAGGCCTCTCAGACGGGATACTATCCCTGAGATGACGCTCCATGGAGAACTGGTTCTGAGACTGGGAGCTGGCTGAACTAGAGTAGAACCAGCCGAACGGCTGCTGCTTTCGCCCGACATCTTCTACACACATATAAAAAGCAAACTAGTTATTATATGTAATTCATATACTCATTCAAAGATTCGCCTTACTTATATACTTGTCTTCAGGCTCTCCAAATAGTAAGTATTCAGGTCCAATACCTCTATCTTGAGTAGGAACGTAGTCCCTCGAGCGTGAACTGCAAAACATCATAATGCCTCATAATAGGGCTAGTAGGGCTTGTACGCGCCATCACCACCTCTTGCACCCTCCTGTTATATCCATTAACCAGCAACATGTTATTGGTTCGTGTGTGCCCTGAACCGAACAAGGACTTGGTTCAGGGGTATCCAGGTATAAAGGCGTCGTGCCCCCGGATCCAAGGTACTGTGGAGATTCGAAGCTCAAATGGTCTCCCGATCACTGTTGGTGAGATAACAATCACTCTCTATAGAACCGATACCGTGCCTAATTTTTCGTCTACTACTGGCTTAAGATCTTTTACTAAGCGTGATATGACCTTCATGGTTGGTCATCCGCTTAGCATCTTTAAAGGGCTATCAGCAACTGCTAAAACAAGTGATATACTGGGTGTTTCGATTCCATTTGTTTTCCCTCTTCCTGTAGAGGTTTCATTACCAGCTAGTCTTCTAATCGATAGAAAGACGTCCACCATATCTACACTCTACCAACTCTACGTAAGTGTGAAGACTGCATCTGGTGCAAAAGATAAGAAGTCGCTACAAATAGCTCACCCGGTTATGATCCAGGCCTATGATTCGATGCCAATATTTGGACAATACAACACGCCTCTATTGCAGTCAGTGCGTGACAGGAATCATTTGCTCTCACTGGAATGTCAGTTGCCACGAACGTCGTTTGGCCCTGGTGATTCTATATCTTTATCTGTCGCAGTACTGCCGAATCTAGATTACCCCAAATCTGCCAAAATCAAGCTTACTAATATTCTGGTCACAATTTCCGAAACTGTAACATACACCCCTCAAGCAGAAGAAAGCAACATTCGGAAACGTGATGTTGGCAAGCAGGAATTGTCTCCTATGTGCCCCCTGACTAACAATGGTTACCGGCGCTCTATATCATTCTCTCTTCCATATTCTAACTACCGCAACGATCACATTGAGCTTCGCCCAAAGCCAAAAGCTGGCTTCCCTCTTCTTGATTCTAATGCTTTTACAACCGACGCTCACCTTTATCGCATTGAATATGAGCTTCATTGCAAAATAAACTTCAAGTCTGGAATGACTTCTTCGGGATCGCTGACTGTTGATCTCCCCATAACTGTCTCTCCTCATACGTATGAGTATTCGAAGAAGCTTCTTCCTCTCATACAGAATGAAATATATGACCTAAGCAAGCTTCCTATATTACCACCTCCCCCTGCTCCCTTCAAAACCTATCATACCAATGCCGAAATCGATCTTAACAGGCTTGGCTTCTCGTTATATGACGGTAATAAACGCCGTATCGCAATAATTTAACATTTTATTATCATGAAAGTATCAAAGAAATCAGGTTTTGTTGCCAATTTGTAGTATTCATGAAATAGTAAAAATTATGGTGACAACTCTGGGATTCGAACCCAGGCCCCCGAAGAGATCAGGACCTTAACCTGACGCCTTAGACCAACTCGGCCAAATTGCCATAATATACTATGCTGGTAGATGCATCACTATAAATAGTCAAAACTTGTTTATTTTATCACTTATACCACAATATGGTTATCTACTCTTAACTGGACATCGTTATTAGTCAATGTATAATTTGGGGCTTTCATTTAAGCTATTGCAGGATTTCTCAATAACACAACACGGCATCACATTATCTTCTGGCTAAACTAGAAACTATGCATGATCAGGTATAACTTCAAATAGCAGATGTCTCATTAAAATTCGGGTCAACAAAACTATTGTCCTCATCCTCCTCCTCCTCCTCCTCCTCTTCTTCTTCTTCTTCTTCGTCATCGTCGTCGTCTTCTAAATCCGCTGGAATTTCTGGGTGCTTCCTTCGTTCGAAATCCTGAGTATGGGCCCGTTGTAAGGCCTGTGATACGGCCATAGCTGTAGTGGAAGGTGAGTGCCAGCCCTCTTCTCCAACCGCCCAGATGGATTTCTTCCTTGGCCTGGTAGTTCTGTTATCCTCCGTAGCCCTTCTGGAAGAGGATTCAATTCCTGTAGCACGCACTTCATTAGGTATAGGCAATGTACTATCTTTATTAACAGTAATAAGCGGTGATCTTTCAGTAAGTGTATGCGCAGTAGCGCCCGGAATATTATACGGCAAGTCAACCTCCTTGAAAGCTTGTGAGCGGCCAATGTTGGCGCAGTGCTCGTTCTCAACTCTGAAAAATATCCACATGAATCTACGTAACAATTCCCCAAAAGCAGTAAAGAAAGCTACCACCCCTGACTGCTGAATTTTCGACGGAAATGCGGCGTAAAATATCCAAGTAAATCTCAAAAAAGGATCTAGAATCATCGCAATGTAGTAAACAGAGGGATTGTCGAAAGCTAACTCATTTCTTAAGAATTTATGCTTGGAGTTAACTTGGAAAAGCGACCAATCCATAAAAAAATCCCAGAACGTACTGTAAAGAGTGTATATTACTGCTGATGTAATAAACAGTGCCTCAGTTGCTATGGTTTGGTCAATTCTCCACACGCTAAGTAAAGCATAATATACAATAGTCGAGGAATACTTTCCCGCATTAGCTAGATGCGGAAACCATTGACCTGTATCAGCGTAACGTCTTAGGCACTGTAATAGTCTCCATATTCCAGGCAGAGCTGCCAGAAATCCCATGACTCTGGAGTGTCCTGAGTCGCACTGAGAAGCAGTTTGCCATCCGCTGCTAAAGAGACAAAAGTACATTCCGGCATTGCTAACAGAATACGTCATAGACATCACAATATCTCCAACAAAGAAATCTCTGAATTCTACAGGAAATAATCCAGAGAAAAACAACCTCCAGAGAGTTATCGCTAGCCATCTTCTAGTGCTATAATAGAAGATCTTGCCAGGAAATAGCCACACCGCCACAGTAGAGCAAAGGAAAATGAGAGAATAATACTGAGGAGGAAGCGTATCTGGCCAATAATTCTGAAAACATAACCAAGCCCAAAAGCTCATCCACAAAAACGCTATAGCAGGTAAAACCATGTATTGGCGATAGTCTAGAACAGTTCGCTGATCAAACTCAAAAATGAACGGATAATTGATCTTATAATGATTCCATACCGTGCAGTTTAGAGCAAAGAGTAGAAAGAATAAAATAACAAATAAGAAGCCAGCCCATGTTTGCAGCAGCTTATTTCCAATCTGAAGTTCGTTCGAGATCGTCTTATGCAAACCTACCGCTAGAGCGTATATGAACAGAACAAGGCTTGCTCCTATGCAAAATCCCGTAATCCACACAGGTCCAGCAAAAGAATCGTGTATCTGAAGTGCACGAAGCTTTATTAATGCCTTTTTTTTGTCGCCTCCCTGAAAATATCTGGCAAATAAGTCAACGGTGTCATGCATTAACGCATCGATTTGATCGGTATTAGCCAGTTCAGATTTTTCCACTTTTCTTGCGTACTCCGAAGAGAATTTAAGCCCTGTTGCCTTATCAAATTTCTTAACAATCTTTCTCACAGCCTCTTTGTTTAAAGTTATATAAGCATGGATTAATTCCAGACCTCTGTAGTACTCTAGTATGGCTTGACGAAGTTGCCGTTTAGCAACAGAGTATGGTGGGGAATATGTGGATCTGTCATAATCTCGTGCAGCCTGTGCGGATTTCGTAGCACTTTTCACTGTCGACGGGTTAAAATACTGCAGAGAAGGAAAAGAAGGCACAATATATGGATTTATGACATTAGTGAGCATCTTCCGAAAAGGATGTCTAACAGCCGTAGGAGCAAAGCCTATATCGGAGTTTTGCTGTACCTGCAATGATTTTGCTTTCATTTTCTCGTCCCGTAATTTGTGAAGCTGTAAGCGAAGCTCTTCCAATCGTTGCGTTGATTCATTTCTTTTATCAATAATAAAAGCGCTCATTTTTTCTATTTGTTCATCAAGCCATTCACAAAAGCTATATTCTGGGGTATCAGATACTAGTTCTATAGACGTGGAGCCATCAGGGGGTGGTGGCAACGATGGAATATTCAGCAGGCGAGTATAGTTGGTAGGAGGAACGCCATGTGCAGGGATGCGGGGAGAGGCACGCTTATAGGAAGAGTAAGGCACAGCAGATGAAGACGCTCGAGATCTGTTAGCTTCCGTAATATCCTTTGTTTTAGATTCACTGTTCATTATGTCTTCTAAATTGCCCTCTATATGAGACGAAGGACTGCTTTCTGACTCCGCGCTCAGGTACGAGGGTTTGGTTGGTGGGGTAGCTATAAGGGATCCATAAACACCATAAGAATGAACATTATACTTGCTATTGGAGTTGATCGCAATAGGGTGTGAACCAGATGGAGTACCTTCGTAACGGTCGAGCAGTACTCTAGGTGTTGCAATGCCTAAATCCTTATTTGCTTTTGCAGCATGGAACGAGGAAGATGGGTCCACGCCCGGTTCTGGAAGCTTATCAAAAGATGAGGCACTTTCATTCGTTTTCACTCTGTTCAGTTCCGCCTTGGAAGTCTGTCCAGTGGGTGTATTGTGCTTTGAATGAATTGTTGGGGTGAAAAACACTGAAGCAGCCCGCTGTCGAAACGATATTGGGCTGCCTGATTTCTGCTTTATGATATTTTTCAGCAGCTTCTTGCCATCGCGGTAATCTAAATATTGGTATCTCCACTCGGGAATCTGCTCCTCCTCAAGAGTCTGTCCAAATTTCATTTTTATACAAGCATTCTAAGAGGCCCTGCAAGTCGAAGTTATGGATCTTAGTGATTGGGCAATCCAGATGTTCCAATAGAAGCTTGGCATTCAGACTCGTGACAAACTTTAACAGCCGCTACATTTCAGCTTGTAATGCTCTTTATTCATAGGTAAGTAGAATAAGGCATAGTTAAATTATCCGTCGCTGTATTCTAAAACGATGAATAATCAAATTTTGAAACTGGTTCAGCAGTATTGTCGGGTTTAATGCGGAATCTTTGGCCACGCCATTCAATTGAAGACCCGGACATTCCTGTGATCCAAATTGGTAGAGCCAGGAGCTCACGTAAGAGCCATGTACCAAGCCAACCGGATAATCCAAGAGCGAAATTGGCAGATGTAGTCCTGTAGTATGTAGTTATTTCATGAGCTATTCTAGTATGTATAGAATAATATACGACATAGTCCAAGCAACCCCATAACGTCATATGAAGCCAGAAATACGTCCACTGGGGCACCCCGAAAACACTAGACAGAGCCATAGAACCATATAATCCACTCAAAATGCTTTCCGTAAACGGCTCCACTAGAGTAGCAGCAGTAACCACGTACTTCCGTATTCTGATCCACCGTACCCGCCGAAACCAGTACTCAGAGAACGTTACATCTTTAGTAGGTTGCATAGCAATGTCCGATATAAGACATGTACGTTCTCCGTGTTTCCACAAAACTTCGGAAATCATTTGATCTTCAGATATAAAGTGGCTGAAATACCTGAATCCGTCTGGCGAAGCAGCAATAATAGAAGATCGGCGAAGCAAGTTGGATTTTCCCATGACGCAAGGAGCGATTCCACAGGCATTGATTCCTGTGTAAAACTTAGCATGCCCAGTACTGAGATACATTTCATCTAGCAGGGAGCCCGACCAGCCAGAAAAACTGGTAGCAACTGGCAAATGGTGAACGAGGCCGATATTGCCGGTGAATTTCAATACAGCTCTGCCAAGCGTTCCGGGATCAACCCAGGCATTAGAATCTAGGATCCAAAGAATATCATTCTTGGCACGTTCAAATCCAGGAGTCAGGTTGTTTATTTTCGGGTTGGGGCCATATCCGTCTATTCCAAATGACGAGGCCTCACCTTTAATTATGGTAGCGGGAACGCTTTTGTAGTGCGAGCAGAGCTCTTCCAAGACCGGTATAGCCGGGTCGTTCATGTCCTTCACACAAAATAGTATTTCAAAATTAGGATAGATCTGCTCGAAAGTGGATTTCATGCAGGCTACGAACTCGCTCTCAGTCCCTTTCACAGGCCGGAGTATAGTTACTCCCGGAGCATCTCGATGCGTGAAGTCAACAGCGGGCTTAGGCCTCTTAAATTCCGTTATTAATCTGTATGAGCCTATTACAGCCACTGTTACTATAACTATATACAAAATTATAAATCCCCAGGGGATGATCATAAATAGGGCGGAAAACATTGATCCATCAAGTCCTACTCCCTCTGAGGTATGTCTATTGGGAAAAGTCTCTCCGAGGAGTTCGGCGAAGGATAACCAAACCAGGATAACATGAAGTACTTTACAGTATTATATTGTTATTATTAGAGCTTCGATACTGGTAACACCAAAATATGATTTGTGATATAGACTGTAGATATCTGTCGGTATCCAGTAGAGTTCACCTAGCAGGCAGCACTTAAATCACCGTGGTGTCGGGCTGTATGCTCGCATATTGAATCCTAGAAGCATATATCTCCATCATTCGAACCAAGATATGTTTCCTCACAGTAGCAGGTGCTCCATAGTTTTGGCTGGAAATATGGCACTAATTTTCCGTGGTAAAAAAACACGCTCATCGGAGCCACGTCGTGCTGTTCCATCATTAGTTCATCCTGCTACTTCGTCCGCTAAAGGTCGCAGGCCAAAGCGTCCTTACAAGCCTCCGGTGAGAAGTACTGTGGTCACTCAAAACATAGAGCACACTATTGATAGCGACGCAGCTACTCCTATAGCTGCTGGAAAAGAAACTGAAATTGAATATAGCGTCCCTAGTCTGCTTATCCCTCATACAGGCGATGTAGAAGCAACGGCTATTGGGCGTCCTTCAGACTCTAGGATAGAAGATGTCAGTCCTCCAATTGCTTTACCTGAAACCACGCCAATTTTGAAGGAAACGTCAAACCAGCAGCCAACTGCGCGGGTTGAACAGGTGGTACCTCCTCCACTCGTGCCTTCAGCTGTAATAAGTACCACAGAGAGTACGTTATTGACGCGGTATGAGGAGCCTGTGCAATCAAAAATAGGATTCAGTATGACTTCTCTGATGCTCGCATCCGTTCCAGCAATTAATGAGACTATCATTGATCATGCTGCGACTGAGCTAGTTCCGATTACCGACCGTGCAGTAACAATTATCACTGCAGTTTTAGGAGGCTTCGCCGGTGGATTAGCTGTGGGTATTCTAGCTGCTATTTTGATAGTAGTTAGACGTCAAAAAAAGGCAAAATCTGGGAAGCAGGTGCATGAATCAACTTCTTATGATTCTGGGTCAGACAACTCTGACGGCAATTACGCCAATCCTTCTGCCTTGCGCAATTCTGATCAAATTAAAGGTGCAAGCACTCCTCCTCCGACAATATCTATACTTCCTCCATTAAATCTAGTGACATCTTTGGTAGACGGTGACTGGGAAACGTTTTCCAAGATGGCTTCAATTGAAGAAGGAAGACTTGATGAATCCTTGGACGGTGTAGCTACCGGTACTGACTGGACTGTAACGACGAAGCAATCGCTTCAGGCTACTGACACCAAGCCTATTGAAAATACTAAAAATTGCGAAATACCTGATAGCAGTTTTGCTACTTGTGTGGGTCCTGACGAGGAAGTTCTAGATGGGGAAAAAAAAGTGATCGACCAGGATGCTGCAAGTACTAAGTCGAATGGTACGCCCGAACAAACAACCACGCCTAAAAGAGTTCTCTTAGTAGCACCAGGAGAAACTCAACCAAGTAGGCCTGGGGCTCTGTACTTAGAAGATCAGGATTTGAAACCTCCATCTCCTGCGTATCTTCGAAAATCAGCCGTAGGTATTCCTCAAAGTACAGTATCTCGATCAGGCCAGTCTAGTCTTTATGCAAAATCAGGCAGAACGTCTCCAAAGCAAGGCTCAGGACGCGGTTATCATTCTGTACCGGGCATGGTAAAGCATTCAGAGCGAGGAGGGATAAAGCAGATGAGTTTATGGCGTGGTAATTCTCTAAGTCAGCGTGGGGTTGGACTTGTAAGAGGAAGAGGTTTTCTGAGACCTATTCCTCATGGAAGAGCATCTATGCAGGTTGCTGCTCGAAGAGGAAGACGTCCAGGATCACCTTATTGTGCGAGTTCTGACTATGCAAGCACGTTTCCAATGAGAACTCAAGTCATCACTCATCAAAATGCCGGATCTCATGTGCACGCAAGATTCTCCAGTAGAGTCCGGTCACTCATTCCCTTAGAAAATCCATCTCCATCTGTGCAGCAATTTACTCAACGGCCTGATGATCATTTGGCCGCTTCAAGACCTGGTGGTTCTGCCTCTTCGGACTTAGAGCCCATTTCTGAAGTAGACACAGCGCTTTCAACGCCTGAATTCCCCTAAGATATATCTTCAAGAGCGGCAGGCCTTCAATTTAAAACAATATATTAGTATGTGTGATCTAATGTAATTTCAGTGCCCGTTGCACGATTCGATAGAGAAAAAATCATTCTCTCCCGAATCTGAGTCATCTGGAAGCGGAGTTACGGCGGACCAAGCAGATATGATTTCTTCTATTACTCTTGCTTTTTTATCATCCGCCTCTGTTTCAACAACTGTAAACTCGATTTCTCTTAAAATTTCTCCATCTAGCTGGACATACAGACCATCATCAGTTTTAGCAATAACTGATACCATCACAAATGGGAGAATGTATCCCGAAGAATGGTTTGGTTCCCACATTATAAGTCCCTCGTCATTATAATATAATGTATAGGCAGAATCATTCTGCTCGATTCCTCTAAATTTAGAGGTGGTACTTAGAGTAGAGCTGGACTCTTCAGGCAACTGGTCTATAGATTGCATTATTAAGTACAAAAAACTATAAACGTAAATTAGATTTAGCGCCCGGTTGATAGTTGAGCCGCAACGTAATCTCACTCCAGCCGATTACAGTCCCCATTTAGCTTTTTCATTCATTTTATTTTTTCTTGTAGGATCCTGAGGTTTGATTTATCTCCACTCACGGTTTCATGTAGGCATCCAGAAGTCGTTTGGATGATTTAGCACAAAGATCAGTTTAATTATAGGATAAAGGCATATGGGTGTGGTTCTTTATCCAAAATCAATATTAGTACAGTAATACCTTTCGGATTAAAGCATTTCCTAGAGATTTCCTGACGGGGTGAATGGAAACGTGGAGTATTCTCCTCTTTATCCCAGGGTTAATAGGGCAGTATAAGTCATAAAATGAAACCTGGGACAATATGAGTTAGAGTATTTATGCATCGAGCTATATAGTGTTATATTTACATCCCTCGGATATGGATGTAGTAGGCTGTTAATCCAGCATCAAAATATGTCAGACTAGATCGAAATGGATGACGCTGCGAAATCTGACGAGCCACTACCTTACACTACAAGTCTAATCATGAGAGTGTATATTGTTTAATGGCAGCCTAGCCTCTCTTAACCCATGCCAAGCCCTGATGAACGCGAAAGCGATTTTGATTATTCATAACGAATCCTCTTAAATCCGCAAATCATGGGAAGTTAAAAATGCTTTTGGTTGGCTTTCATCGAATTTGACGTAACTTTAAATGGCACCGTGATTATTAATTCGCTTAGTAAACCAGAAAGTCTCGTATTAGGCGCGGTAAAGCTCGCACGTCACGGAAAAAGGAGATATTTTTTTCCGGATTCACAATACTACAGCGTTTTTGGGTTATTAGGCTGGTCTGCATAGATAGTTAACGCCCGCTTCCAATTGGTTGCCACGATAATCTACACCTAGTTTAAGGTAGAACGAACCTGTTAAGAATCTCGCAGAAGACGTGAGTCAGCATACTTAAGTCCGTAGTTGCACAACATGCAATTAACTCCCTCTCTAGTAGCATTTATATATAAAGCACCATTCTGCCTAATATCATCCTATAGACGAGATCTGACTCTCAACAAAATATGAGTTACCTACTAACACATTCAACATTCGCGCGACTCGCCAACATATTATCCAGTAATAAGCTCTTTCCAAATATCGACACTGTTTTTCCATATGAGGGAGATACTGTCACTCCTGTAGTACGTGTCAGCATTGAAAAGAATGGAGATGAAGAGAGCAGGCCCGCTTCAATCACTACTTTCAATGTTCCAGCTGCGAATGCTGAGATAGACGGGACGAATAAAGAAAAAGATATTCATCTAGTGTCTTGGTACGGTCCCAATGATCCTGAAAATCCTCAGAATTGGTCATCTTTCCAAAAGTTCCACGTCGCTAGTATGGTATTTCTGCAGACCGCAGCCGTTTATGTTGGTTCTTCAGTGTATGCAGTCTCAGTCCCGCAAATAATGGAGCTTTACGACGTTGGATTGACTAAAGCAATGTTAGGACTCTCTCTCTTCATCCTTGGTTATGGCTTGGGTCCATTGCTCCTCGCTCCTCTTGCAGATATGCCGCATATAGGGAGGAAGGCTCTTTACTGTCTTTCTCTGCTAATGTTCACTGTTCTGCAGATTCCATTTGTAGCTGTGAATTCAACCTATTCGGTGATGATGTTCTGTCGATTCTTTGCCGGTTTCTTTGCAAGTCCTGCATTGTCCATCGGCGTCAATTCATTCGTCGACATGTACGACGCGGAAAAGTTGCCTTATCTCGTCCTACTCTGGGCAGGGGCTGCAGTTCTTGGTCCAAGTCTTGGTCCGGTTATCGTCAGCTATGCTGTGATGGAGCTATCATGGAGATGGCCATTTTATATCCTTGTCGCTTCAGGGAGCATTTGCTTTTTGTTCATGTTCTTCACAGTTCCTGAAACCTACTCTCACCAGATTTTATATTTCCGTGCTAGGAAGATCAGGAAGATCACTGGAGACAGGCGTTATGCCACCGTTTGGGAAAGAGATCAGGCAAGCCAAAGTTTGGCGACAGCTATGTATAACAACTTTGTTATGCCTGCAGTAGTCTCATTTGAGCCGATCATTCTCTACACTAACCTTTTCCTTGGTTTCACTTATGGGCTGTTCTATCTCTGGTTTGAATCATTCCCTATCGTCTATGGAGGATTTTATGGAATGAACCAAGGTGAGCAAGGTGTGCTATTTCTGGCGCTTGGAATAGGTTGTGCTATATCAATAGCGGTCTATTACTTCTGCCTCAGGTACTATGTTCTCCCACGAATTTCCACTGAAGAGCCAGAGATTTACTTCAAAGTGATGGTCATCCCTACGCTTTTGATTCCGGTAAGCTTATTGTTGTTCGGATGGACGGCTCGCTCGAGTATACATTGGATGGTACCCACAATCGGTGCAGCATTGTACCCAGTTGGTGTGGTATTTGTATTTCAGCCTATTATCGCATACATTGGACGTGTATACTACGCTCATTTGTCAGCCGTGCTGTCATCCAACTGCATCTGGAGATCGAGCATAGCGGCAGCATTCCCACTTCTCGGACACGCTACTTTCACCAATCTCGGAGTTGGAAAGGCTTGCACAATGCTCGCTGGAATATCACTTGCTATGACAATCATCGGCAGCATGTTGGTCTTTTATGGAAAGAGTGTGCGGCAGGCATCTAGGTTAGCTTCGTTCAAATAACCCTGGTGTGCTGGTCTCGGAGAGCAATTAATGAGGAGTAATAGGATAAACCCATAATAGCTATTATTCTAGCATATTAATACTATGTTCTATGTTCAGAGTATTAGTAGTGTTGATACTATTTCTCGCATGTACAATACGATTGGTATTGATGAGTAAGCAAACGGAAACTTAGTAATGCTCACGGCTTTATGAATAGTCAAACTAGTGTGTGCCGCGGAGCGAAGCGGCACTAAGCGATCCTCATTTTTGGATAAATGGTAGCATTATTTTGGGGCTAATAAATCAACTTATGGAAATTAAATGTTCGTCTATAGACGGCATCTGTTGATTCACGGCCATTCACTTATCGCAATCACAAAATATCCACGCAAAAAGTGACATATTTAAACTATACTGCAGTTACCTTAAGTCCGTCGTAGTATGATTACGTAAATCCCTGCCAGCTTCTTGTGTCTTTAATTTATAAGTCGCTGGATTTCATAAGATATCTCTTGTCATTCAAAATGCCAACGAGTTATGCTCTATCACATTCAACATTTGCTCGGTTAGCCAACCTTTTGTCCAGTGGTAGATTTTTTTCAGAAATAGACACAGTATGTCCACATGAAGGTGGTACAGTTACTCCAGTGACTGTAGTGAGTTGTGAGAAAGTAGAACACGGAAGCAAACCAAAATCCATCAACATTTCGAATGAAATGGCACGTCTAACAGAAGCCAGCGACCCATATCTAGTGTCTTGGAATGGGCCATATGACCCAGACAACCCGGAAAATTGGTCAAAGTTCCTAAAGTTCCATGTCGCCAGTATGATATTTTTTCAGACTACTGCTGTCTATATTGGTTCTTCGGTTTATGCAATAGCAGTTCCGCAGGTTAGAGAAGTGTACCACGTCGGGTTAACAAAAGCAACACTTGGTCTATCACTTTTCATTTTTGGGTACGGTATTGGTCCTCTGCTACTATCACCACTAGCAGATTTACCTCATATAGGAAGAAAATCTCTCTACAGTTTCTCCCTACTTATGTTCACCATTTTGCAGGTTCCATTCATCGCTGTTAACGGTAGTTACTCAGCTTTGATGTTCTGTCGGTTTTTTGCCGGTTTTTTTGCAAGTCCAGCATTATCTGTTGGGGTCAGTTCTTTTGTTGACATGTATGATACCGATTTGCTGCCTTATCTTGTTCTGCTGTGGTCAGGAGCAGCAGTACTGGGGCCAACTCTAGGACCAGTCATTGTTGGCTACGCAGTGATGGATCTGTCGTGGAGGTGGCCGTTCTATTTCCTTGCCGCCTCTGGAGGGCTTTGCTTTCTGCTCATGTTCTTCACTGTGCCAGAAACGTATTCTCACCAAATTCTCTATTATCGAGCCAGGAAGCTCAGAAATATCACTGGAGATTCGCTTTATATGACTATCTGGGAAAGAGAAAAAAGCGACTCAAGTTTTGCTAGAATTCTGTACGACAACTTCGTTCTGTCGGCGCGGGTCTCATATGAGCCCATCGTTCTGTATACGAATGTTTTCCTTGGTTTCACATATGGACTCTTTTACCTGTGGTTCGAATCATTTCCTATAGTATACGGCAGCCTGTACGGCATGAATCAGGGTCAACAAGGTTTACTGTTCTTAGCTCTCGCAATAGGCTGCATCACAGCTATCGTCCTATATTTCTTCGTTCTGAAGCTCTATATTACTCCACGTATTTCTTCGCAGGAACCAGAGATCTATTTTAAAGCAACGATTTTAGTTACTTTGACGATTCCATCAAGTTTGCTATTGTTCGGGTGGACAGCGCGATCCGATATCCACTGGATAGTACCGACAATCGGGGCGACCGTCTATCCCCTTGGAGTCGTTTTTGTGTTCCAGCCCATCATCAGTTACATTGGTAAAGTGTACGATGACCATCTTTCCGCCGTTCTATCATCCAACTGCGTCTGGAGGTCAAGTATTGCAGCAGCCTTCCCACTTATTGGCCATGCTACTTTCACCGATCTGGGAATAGGAAAAGCGTGTTCGATGCTTGCAGGAATTTCGCTCGCGCTGACATTAATAGGCAGTGTCCTGGTATTCTATGGTAAAGAAATCCGTCAGAGGTCCAGTCTGGCTTCAATGAAATAAATCTGATATCGATATCAGATCTTAACGCATTGGTATAGATATAGTTAATACAATAAAGATTAGTTACTTGCAGGCTACCAGCGGTGTACAGCTTTAAGTTTATCGAGATGGCGTTGGGAGACAAGCTATGGAAAACATTACTTATTAATAAGCAGGACTCCTACTTCGATTCTGCCGCCATGTCAGGGATACTCGGAATCGAGCATATTGTATTAGTTCTTAGTGGTAAAGGAGGAGTCGGTAAGTCCTCAGTAACTGCTCAGTTGGCGATGAGCTTGGTTCAGAAAGGCAAAACTGTGGGAATTTTGGATATTGATTTAACCGGGCCTTCGATCCCGAGAATGCTAGGACTGGAAGGTAGGCAGGTTCTACAGTCGACAGCTGGTTGGGTACCTATACAGGCTCATCCGCTAATGAAAGTCATGTCTTTAGGTTTCTTATTAGGTAAAAGAGGAGACTCCGTGGTCTGGAGGGGGCCGAAAAAAACGGCAATGATCCGCCAGTTTCTCACAGATGTCTTCTGGGGCAAGCTAGATTATTTGATTATAGATACGCCCCCAGGAACATCAGATGAGCATATAGCTGTGATGGAGCAGTTGAAGGAGATTAATCCTGACGGAGCAGTCTTAGTAACTACTCCTCAAGCCGTCGCTACCGCAGATGTAAGGAAAGAGATTGGTTTCTGTCGCAAGGTTAACCTCCCTATTTTAGGGATTATCGAGAACATGAGTGGTTATGTGTGTCCCCATTGCTCGGAATGTACGTATATATTCTCCTGTGGGGGAGGAAAAGAGCTTGCAGCTGCTAATGATTTCGTCTTCCTTGGTACGGTGCCAATCGATCCACAGTTCGTATTGCTGGTTGAAAAGCAAGACAGTAATATAATTGAATCTTATTCAGAATCCCAGTTGTCAGAAAATTTTGCTCAAATAACAGAGAAGGTCTTGGCGCAAACAGAGTCTCTTCCAGCTGATTGATGCATGGCCTGAGATTTCCTTAATTCCTGTTTCCAATAAGTCTCTTCAAGTGGCTAGTAGCCGATGGAGTAGCAGTTTGGGCTTCGCTGACTCTCCCAGTTATTCTGCTTAATATCGAAAGAGCACGTCTATTTTCGGGTGCGACGACGCTTTTTGTGCTAAGAGTATCTGCCTCTCTGGCTGGCATGTTGCGCAACTGGCCGTTGAATGATAAGCCGGTGGCTGCGCTTGATATACGCGGCTTTATTCCTCCTGTATCAAATAGAGGTGATGAATTATTAAGAGTTTTTATGGGCTTTGGCGGAGTCAGGGGAGAGAGGGGTGGCTCTGTGTATGTCACCAAAGGCGCACCAGCCTGCTGAGCAATTCTTTGCTGAGGCACTGATAACACAGTAGGCGTTGATTTGTTAGTTGTAAGTAGTTTGGACGGAATTGATGGTTTATGTCTCAATGGTGGTCGCATTCCGCCTGTAGATGGACCGGCAGTCGTATAGCTCGGCGTAGATCTCCCAGAGTTTTGATTTTCGCGCAACACGGATATCTGTTTCCGCAACTGCTTATGTAGCCGTGGATAATGATGTGCATGCGGACTATCTCTTGCGGACAGTCTGTCATACTCTGGTAATGCAGCCTCGAGGTCTAGCAGTCTTTTAGATATAGAAGATACGGTTTGATAGCAATCCTCTACTAATGACGCCAATTCTGTCACCTTGCTCTCTTTTCGCTTTTTCAATAGTGCCAAGTCGGTTTCTGCATCTTTAATTCTGTTCTTCGATAGGTTCAACGTATCCAGAGCTGTCTTCTGAAGAGCCTCTAGCTCGACTTCTATGGAATATTGACGCTGAGCTATCGGCTCCAGAATCCGGTCATAACTTCCGTTATATTCTGCAATAATGTTCTGATATATTTTTACCAGTTCGTCGGCAGGAGTTCCTATATCGTGGAATATCTGCCTGCAGTGGAGTTTCTTGAGGTCCTTATATGTAGCGTTTCTGATTTCTCTAAGACTGCTGGAAGCGAGCCTCTCTCCGGGTTTCGATCTTACCGAACCAGAATAAGAGGAAACTACCCTAAAACTTGAACCATGAGAAGAATTTTGATCACTTGAAACGCTTCTGTTGGACATTACCAATGATTCATGACTTCCTCCTTCTCGGGGATTGAGAACGCGTGAACTTATAAGGTTAGGTGAATCATGATAGGAAGGATATGTCGACCAGTGCATGGGTCCTACTTGAATTTTACAATAAACTATCAGATATGATGATTTGATAATATAGAATGCTATGCATTTGCATGCTCATTGAGCATCTCTAGACAGACCTCGCCCCAAATCTTGAATCCTTCTTCTGCCTCTTCATTATTTACATTACTTAACGAAACTCGAACAGCAGTTTTGCCCCAGCCTAACGCCTTTCCAGGTGTTTCAAATAATCCTCCAGAAGCTAATCTAACGCCATTTTGATAAGCTCTTTTCACCATATCACCTACGTCTATTCCTTCGGGCATCTCGACCCAAAAGAAGTATCCCCCCTGCCCCCCAGTGATTTTCGTACCTTTTGGCAGATATTTTTTCATATAGCTTTGGTACATTTCAGCCCTTTTGCTGTACGTGGCAATAAGTTTGTCGATGATCTTGTCTATAGCCCCAGACTCAATCATTTCTCCGACAATGAAAGAGTTCAGTTGGGCTGGACATCCTCCAGACCAATTGGCGCCTCCTAGCATTAAGATATGCGGTATAACTTCGTTCACTGCTTCTTGCCATCCACATCTCACTCCTCCGCCAAGTATCTTAGAAAAAGAGCAGTTCGAGATCACATTACCAGGGGATCCCTTCGGTGACGTCTCTTTGTCGATTGTCACTAGTCGAGGAATAGGATTCGCAGCTATGTCTTCATCATAAGAGAGAAAGTCGTACACGTCGTCGGTGATGATCAAGATGTTGTACTGATGAGCTAGGCCGACGAGTTTCTTGCGACATTCCAGGGACATAACCTTTCCAGAAGGATTAGAATATGTCGGTACGCCATATAGTACGTACTTGTACATGATTCTGTTGGGTCTTGCGCTATCAGATATATGCTCCAATGCTTTCTCTATGGGTACGTCTGGAATTGTATCTTCGCACCGCTTTAATTCTTTCTCGAGTACCTCAAGATCACAGCCTTCAGTCCCTTCCGGGATACTTGTTGTTTTGCCAGCAAATCCAGCATCTACAACAATAGCATTGAATAAAAAGTATGTCGGCGATATAACAAATGCCTGCTTAGAGTATCCAGATTCGGCATTAGTAAGCATCTTTAATGCATTCATAGCTCCATAACTCGCCCCATTTGTAATTATAATGCTCTCTGGATCTATATTTTGCTTAAATCTCCTCCCCGACCAATCTGCTATTTTTTTCCGAATACTAACAGCACCTTGATCTGATCCATAATTCATAGGGTGTCTTTCCATTAGGTCTGTATCATTCCCGGGGTTCTCTTGTGTTAGCAGGCTATTGCTAGCTTCCAAGAACTCCTTTGTCGCAAGTAAGGACGTGGTCGGATGTCCTACAAGAAAATCAATCATTGTAATTTGCTTTTCGTACCTGATGGTACTATTCGACCGTAAAATAACTCGTTGAAAAAAGTAGCTTTAAGAATTGAAGTAATTCCGGGATACATTGGGAAATTGGGAGAAAAGGTTAAGGTCTTGAGGTAGTGACAACGAAAGGTCATATATTATCGTATTTGAGTAACTCCTTATATAATCATCTCCAAGGGGCTGGCTTCGATGTCCGAGAGTCGTCAGGCTTAGCACTAGTTGCGTTCACTTGTTTCATAGCACTAGCAGCGGTATGGCCCATTAGCCGTGAAGATACACCCGCCGAAGATACTCTTCGATGCACTTCTGCAGGTCCTGTCGCATTTTCTTTGGAGATATTAGCCGTCTTGAGATCTAATGATACACTATGCCTCTTTATAGGTCTCACAAGTGGACGTTGCGCTCTGTTGGAGCTTAATAAGGGTACAACTCCTGTGGTTGCTTTAGGCCCTGGCTCAGGTGAAGGAGAACCCCACTCTGTGTCAGGTTTCGAGGTATCATTCTTAACAGCCAGTTGGGTGTCATTCTCTCGACTCGATGCCTTAATATCGCTAGAGTCTCCTTTATCGATAACGGAAACCCCAACTAGATCGGGAAAATTGAGTTTCGGAGGCTCAGGAAGCTCATCGTTATCGGGATCAGACTCTTCAGTTTTGGCAGTCTCATTCTTTTCAGTCTCACCTGGTACAGACTTGCTTTTTTCTGTTAGGGAATTCTCTAGCTCTAATGCCACTGTATCGAGAGTAGTAGGTGCAAGGAATTTAACTGGAGAAAGGCATTCTTGCAAATTGTCATCTCGCCAGCGCACCTGCTTCGCAACTCTTTTCTTCGCCTTAGGTGACGGAAACCTTACACCTCCCTTGACTGCAGAACGTTTTAGTGGTCTCACTGGAGATCCTGGTATAATGACTTTGCCCGTGGGACGGACACCAAATGTTTTCAGATGTCTCCTACTGGGGCTGAGCAGCCGGGCATCTGCACTAGGCATGATTGGCTTTAATACAACAGATCTCTCAGCCAGCTCTTCTTCGCTTTTTTCAATATAGGATATGATTTCCCGGTACCAAGACACGAGATCCTCTGAAATTCCTCGTAAGACTTGTTCGCCCTCAATGCTAAGATTTTGTGTACAGTCAAGAACCACTTGTCGCAGGCGCAAGGTCATTGAGTGAATTACTGAAGTGTGGGAGCTAGAATCTTCCAGATCTGCCGAAATTTCGTACTGGCTACCTTCTGCTATTTGATTCTCGGCAGTCGATCTGAGGTTGTTAGCGTAAGATGTGAAGGCAGAAACATAGACGACTGGACACCTATCAGTGTCTTGCAGCTTCCGAGTTAAAGAAGTCACCATGTCGTCGAATTTCTTCTCTCCTATTGCTATAGTGCTAATGCTGGATGTTAGTGCATCGCATTCGACATCCAAGTCTGACAAGAGGTCTTCGGTGTCTTTCATTGCACTACTCAATTCAGGAATATACGCTGAAAACTCTTCTGGTTCAAGAAGTAGATGCGCTGATTCTTTCCACTTTTTCAATAGTGAAATTTGCCATTTACACTGTCTCCTTCGCTTAATCTGTTTAATGCGTTGCTCCCTTGTAACCTTCTGGTCGTTGTGAAGACTGAGAATCTTGTTTGTAGCATTTTTATATGCTCTTTCCCAATTTTCTTCATCTTTATTTGACGGCTTCCTCGCAGAAATATTGCTTTGCTTGTTTTTCTCTTTAAGTTCAGAAATCTCAGCACGGAGTTCGGCAATCATCTTCAGATAAGAACCAACATGACGATCTAGATTGTGTTCATTTCGTGTGATTTTGGTTTTAATCTTCTTTGCCCTGTCAGCGTATTTGAGTGTATTAAGTGTTTCATCGTAATGCTGACTTGAAGGACTTACACAGACGATCATCACAGTCTTACAGTTTCCACCTAGAGAGAATTTCAAAAGCCTCGTCAGCTTAGAATCTCTATATGGTACATGATTATGGCGACGTGGATCGCAAAGAGCGTTAATGCAGTTCCCCAACGCTAATAATGATTTGTTGATATTCGCGCCTTCCAGAAGCCGTTCTCCGCGATTCTTTGTAGCAGAAGCCCGTTCACTTCCTGCAAGGTCAATAATAGAAAGTGTTGCAAAAGTATGAGCTTCTGTCAAAGCAGCAGTGCGATCTCGTTGAGTGATATTTATCTGAAGAACGGCATGCGAGCGAGAAGAGGTGGCATTTGCTTCAGTAGGAGACATTGTGCGATTCTGATTACCTCGCAAAATCATTTCCATGACTTCTTCGACACACTGAGGAGAATGAGAACTAAGATTGGACACAGTGATTTTCCTATTTTCATCTTCGCGCAAAGTTAAATTTTTGCTTGAAGGTTCAAGAAGATCTTTTATAGTCTCATTGTATATCTCGAGATACGATAATGAAACTTCTACTATCTTATCGGCCGATTGCTCTTCTATACGATCGAAAAGTTCCTTCATGGTCAAAAATATAATTCCAGGATCGTCTGGGGTTCCACTGATTGTGTGAGTCTTTCCACAACCAGTCGCACCATAGGCAAATACTGTGGCGTTATATCCGTCTAAAACGCTATCTAGGAGAGGTCTTGTGGTGTTTTGAAAGACATCGTCTTGAGAAGCGTCCTCATCGAACAACCTGTCGAACACGAATCTGTATTCCCGAGTTCTCTTAGAATTCGACGGTAGTAAAGTTTTCTGCATTTTCACCATAGGATTTGTCTCTGGAGGATCAAATACTAGCATTTTATCATCTACTACATCTATGAGTTTCCTCAGTCGGTTTGCACCATAAGAAGGAAGAGCCTGAGATCCACTTGCAAAAGAACCATCTCCTAGAAAATACGGTTGATCAGGAATAGGGGCTAGACGGCTAATTTCAGATTTTGTAAACGGCCTGACTCTGACAGCGACAGTTATAGAGGACTGTTGTGCTGCACCGGGAGCCATAGTTATGACGTCTAATCTGATAGGAATAATTATTAAGAGGGAAGCAAAATGCTGGTGGGATTAGAAAGTAGAGAAATAGGACCCTCTTTGTAAGAATAATATTTTGAAGGAATGAAAATATACTGTGCTGTAATGAGATCCTATAAAATATAGTATAAGGGCTTGTCAGTTTACAATCGTCCCTATCAGGAAATCAGTTGTTTACATCAGTTGTTGCCAGGCAACTGAACAGCCAATCGCTCTGGGCATCGAGAAAGTTAAATCTAACCAGGAACCGCTGTACTTAATGACTAGGAAGCTGATAAAGTAGTGAAACCATCTTAATATATTTTGCAAGGCTTCCTTCAATAAATCTCTCTTTTCCAATAAATTTAAAGGACGATCTTCAGAACCCGTGGTGCGAGCTCGCCCTACTACAAGTCTATACTTCTTAAGGATAGAGTTAATAGTATCACTACTTATGCATCACTATAAAACTTCTTGAACACCAAATGTAAGAACAGATTCGTGTTAAACCGGGCCTTTGCGTCAAATAATTCAAAATACCTTTGATTATCATACTGCTGGCTCAATAATTGATCTAGAGTCACCTCGGTCAAAGCACCAGGCATGGGAATTGATCCGTAAATCGCTTCAATCTGAAAGACTCCTATTCTGTCGGAAGAAAACACGAAATCCACTTTATCTTGTTGCCTCTCTCCAAATCCTGTATCAATGTCAGCCAATACTCCCTTTGAGAAGAGTTTATTGGCAGAATACTTGAAAGAGCCGAAACGTGGTACTTTATCCTGCTTTTGCAAGCCTCTCATGTGAAAGTATTGCTTGGAGAAAGGAACAACTGCGCGTTTCTTAGTGTTCTTTGATTGAAGTGTAGCCATCGCCTGTTCAATATAGTCGTTATAACTTTTCAGCTGGGTACGGAGATACTGCTCTTTGTGCTTCAAATGCGCAAGTGTCTTGTTGACATTCTCCAGTTCTTTTCTGCGTTCGCTGCGGCGGTTATTCTTCGTGCGAATATCAGTAGCTAGAGATTTAAGAATGTCCTGATACCCATCAGCGCGAGTAAGCCTTTGTCTTTTCTCTAGTTCAAGAATCTTTTCCAGCCCTGTCATCTTCAACTCACGATAAGTAAGCCGAGAAAAGTCGCACATTTCGTCTAACTGGTTATAAACATCAGGACTAATAGAAGACTCCTTCTTCAACTCAAGAAATTTCTCCTCATCTTGAGGTGTGATAGGCTGTACTAGTAGATCAAGCATATTTTCAGCATCTTGGACTTTGATGATGTATAGCAAACACCGTTTGGCCTCCAAGAACAGCGCTTCCACTTCTGGATCACGGTCAACCAGCCGGCTATAGGTAGGATTGAGTTTCAGCTTAAATTCAGTGGAAGCATTTGCATCAACTGCGATCTCCTCAACCTTTCTTGGGGGAGGTCCCAGTCTAATTAGAACGTCCATCAAAGAATCAGCTTGACCTTCGCTGAACAACACTCCTGAATTTGCGTTCAAAATAGCATGTACATGAATTATACTCTGGCCTTTCATAAACAAAATTGGACGCTGATTAGATACTAGGTCATCAGTAGCTGAAATTTCGAATTGGCTTTCCAAGGAAGGGACGTTGGAGATCAGTTGATTAATGATGGAGCGAGACCTGTCAGCCATATTTGCGACAAATTCATTGAGAGGCTGGAAGTATACATTCTCAGAGCCAAAAGGTCTTCCTGTAAATATTTGTGCTACCACTTTGGAAATTTCGACAATATTCTTGCGTTGCAATGGACTAATAGACTCATCCAATACCTCAAATCGCTCAGGAGAAGACAGTGCATTATGCAAAAATAAACGATAAAATATACTCCCTGCTATTGACAGCAATCTATCCTTAGAAATTCCAGGGTTTGTTTGTGCAAAATAATCAGTGATAGTCTTCACGATAAACCTAATGGCGTAGGGCGTGTGAGGAAGAGAGGTCTCGACTGAATTGATGAAGCTGGTAGCATACTCTCTAATGTCCTGTAAATTACACACAAAAACTCTCCGTGTGGCTGGATCATTGATAGCCTCTTCAACAGGGATATTTGGATCTCTAGAGCTTCTCTGGCCAGAACTTAGCTCTTCTTGGTTAATCAAGGTCCGATATATTATCAAAGGGTTGCTTTCTAGATCCATAGAGTGTTGATGAGAGATGTTACTAACAACAGACATTACAACGTTCTTCAGGTAAGATCTTTCCTCATTCATCAGATTCACGGCTACTAGCAGGCCTTGCCATACATGTGAATGCGCCAGCATATCTTGCACATTAGAGCTTCTGATGACTGACACCTCTGCTGCTTTCACGATAAGCCTCAAGAAATGGAAAATCTCTCTCTCCTTTTGCAAATGGCCGAATACTTCTAATACAAGCTGCTCAAGCAGTTTTGTCTCTCGCTCAGGGATATTCCGATCCTGAAAATGCTGGAAAAGCCTAGCAAGATACTCGGGTTGAGTCTGCAAGATAAAGAAAAGTCCTTGATAAAGGTCCAATCGTTCACGACCTGCTTTATCAATGGAGGATATACCGACCTTCTCATCAACTGGGTCAGAAGTAGTTAGGTCAAATCCTTTGTAACGATGATGCAGTACCTCGTGCAAGGAGATCTTGTTTTTCACTAACAGAGCAATCTTGACATCCAACTTGTCTATATATTGTTCCAATGATTCATTCTGCCTCATAGCATCAGTAAGCCGTTTTCTAGAAGATTCAATTTGGATTTCTTCCGCAAAATCAGCACTATTATCGTCTAAAAGATAAATATATCTCCTGACAACAGCAAGAGAAGGGGATTTATCATGTATAAAAGCCCTATATGAGTTGTTCTGGAGCCATGTTCTTACCAAACTTTGCAGTTTAATAATGGACTTGGAATTTTTCTGGTAATAGTCCATTGTTTCTCTGTTTTTCCTCCTATTCAGATATCCACGGCAAATAGCCTGAAAACCGGGTAGATTCATTATAGAGTCATCAAGCTTATCTAGAAGCAAAGAGATCTTATATCTAGTAATCTCCGCCTTGATGTAGGCCTGTAAGGCAGTGACAGAGGAGATCGCCAAATCAGCACCAATTTTGGTACGATTAAATGCTCGTCTTGTCAAGCAGCCACGGCAAAGACGCTGAAAATCAGTTACTTGTGATTCAGATATCCGCACAGAGCTCTGCAGTTCTGAGCGCTGATTATTGAACAAATAAGAGCGGCACAGGGCCTGCATCTGGATAATGCTAGAGATAGATTCTTCAAGACGCTTTCTATCAGTGTCAAATTTCTTGCGAGAAGCTTTCGCCCTGATTATAGATTGTAAATAAATGATCATCTGGCTGGAAGAGGTGAACGAGGCACAAGAGTGCGAGTGAGTCTTATTAAAAAGGTGAGCTCTGCAAAGACTTTGAAGAGAAATGATAGAAGATTCTTCAATTAGAAGACTTGCACGTCGAGACTGCATACTTTTCTTCATAGAGCGGGATCGACAAATTGATTGAAAATCAATAATAGAAGAGATTTCCCTGTCCAGTCTAGTCTTAACTTCTAGATTGCGACGTCTCTGCAGGAGAGCGCGACATCTGGACTGAAATTCAACCAGGGCTTGATATTGACCACGAAAAGAGGATCTGAGTAGATTATCGCGCAGTTCCGTTCGGAGATCCTCAATTGAAGCGAGTTCTGGTGAAGGTGTCTCACTGAAAGAAGGAGACTTGGAGTTAACATCAGAAAACGATGGGATGGATGAGGCCCTTTGTCTATTTGGTAAAGCTGAATGCAAGTAGCTCATAGAGTTGGAAGACAGCGAGGACTCATAATCAAAATGAGCATTTACACTAGAAAAGTTCGGCAAGGTAATACCAGCTTTGTCAAGACATTTTTGAGCGTCATCAATCTCAGAGTCAGTAAACTCGAGTTTACCCACAAGGTCACCCATAGGCGGGGCCATTCCCTTGCTATATAGGATAAAACTCAAAGCATGGAGACAGTAAATTACTTTAGGGACGTTCTTCTTGTCGTAGAGATCGGTGAGGACGAATCTAAAGAGGTCAGGGACGTCCATCTGATCCATGAATTTAAAAAAGTAGTTTATATTGTCAGTATGACGATATTGAAGTTTGTTATTCACAAATATCTTTTTGACAAGATGGGGAGCAAAAACTTTTGTAAGTTTTGCAAGAATTACACCATCTCTGAGAGCCTGCTCGAGTTTAGTGACATCAGGCAGAGGCTCTCCTAGACAGGATTCTAGCCACTCTTTAGCTTCGCCAATATGACAGAGATATTCATAGCCCTGGATGGTTTTACGCGAAGAGTCCATCCAGTTATTTTGTGACCATTTCGCTTTTTCAGAGCCGGTATCATCTTCTTGACGCTGAAGTCTGATACGACCATGTAAACCTCCAAGATCTTCGACCCCTGGACGAACGCCTGGGATCGACAGATCTTCAACCGAGTCAATATTCTGTCCTAGGTTCTTGAGATAAGTGTTGCTTGATTTACGCAAAGCCTCAATATTAGTAGTACCAATAATTTGAGACTTCATTCTAGCGGTACCTAGATCTGCGTTGTTTAGCTTATCCTCTCCCTTAAGTGACAAAGACGTCATATAAGGAGCAAGATTCGAAGGAGACGCAAGAACTGGACCCTGGGTTCTCGCTTTAGGCACTTTCAAAGGAGTGTTCGACATTGTGGAACAACGTCTTGTTGAACAGAGAGGAGGTAGAGAGAATTGAGTTCAGTTGGAGTACCTTAAATGGTAAGGAAATATCGCGATTGAGAAACTCAGGTAAACAAACAATCGCCATGGTAACAGTCAACACGAAACTCGCGTCAACCTGTCAATTGCGGCTGATGATTGGTCGATGCAGCATTACACCCTAACCTGCCTCTGCTTTCTTTTCTTCTCAATTACACTGCTAGTTTTATTCTTTTTGCCGTCATTTCTGCTTACATTACATAAGCAGTGTGCAGTATTCTGTAAGGGACTGTTCTATTTGTTATAGACTAGTCTGTACGAGGAATTTGACTGAGGCTTTCATATTTAGTTGACATCGAAACAGCACTGAAATGAGTGACCTCTTAGAGTCACTTCCTACTGGAGTTGGAGCCTCGAGATGGTCTGATTGTAAGGTAACGCGGTCTGATCCATTGGAAGAAGCAAGTAATGAGAGTGACAGGCAAGGCAAATCGGCAAGAAAAAAATTGAGTCGTAAGTTAAGGAAAGAGCACGAGTTATTATCGCAGTTGATGGAGCTAGACATATCGTCTGAAGATGCTGTCAGTAACTCGTCGCCGCTGAGTGAAATCAATGCCAACACCGATAACAACAATCACATTAATGGACCTAAGAAGTCCAGCAGAAGGAAATCTAGGGACCCCGAAATGATCAAACGTCTCTGCAAATTGGAGAAACTCATAAAGAATTTGGCCGACTCAGCAGTCCCGAAGACTGATGCAGAAGCTAATATTGCCATGATTGTCGATAGAGATCAGAAAATTGAAGCCTTAGCTGAGCAATTAGAGTATGCCAAAGCTGCAGAAGATGAACAGACGATTTTCTTCAAGTCAGAGCTAGCTTCTCTGAACAGGCGTATGGCAGAGTATAGATCAGAAAATGAGAAATTAAAAGAACAGATAGCAGACCTCAGACAGGAGCCATTAGATGAGGCAGATACACTAGATCTCAAGCTGATCCAATCCGAGCTGGCTCAAGTTGTTTCAGAACGTTCCTCTTTGTCCGTCGAGGCTAAAAAAGCCAAAGCAGAAGCTCTGTGGGCTAGGTCGATGAATGAGCGACTCATCAAAGGAATCGAATCTGCTATAGCCGTTCTTGAGCCGTTTACTGCCGAAAACGAATCATTGGCTTCTTCAATCCAAGATCTCCGTGTACTCCTACTTGTTAACAAAACCTAAAACGGCTACCCTGCGTATGTATATATCTGCAGAATGCTTGGGCAGCAATTGGGTATTGCAACTAACACTGGGATATAGTTAGCTTTTTGATGAATTAATGTTACTATTTCATTACATTAGGGTGCATAGACAGTATTTTATATATGTACTATTTGCATGAATATAATGCAGGTCGCTGTAAAGGCAATCCAGATAGAGCGATCAAGAAAGGGAAAGGAAAAGATGAAGCTAGTGGAAGCTACAGTCGATATTGTAGAAAGGCTTTCCGGTGGTCTCGTTGAATACGCCCCAGAATTTCTCAACACCTGAGACTTCTTGGCCGTTATCACCTTCAGTATCAGGCTTCCAGAGCTCATCAAAGGCTTCGAATACAAGGACATTTATACCCCAGGCACGGATTCCACAGACTCCTTGCTGGTAGAACTGCTCGGCGGTTTGCATGCTTGGCTCAGCGGCGCCATAGTTAGCGCCACCTGTTGGCCATCCCGTTTCGCCGACCCAGAAGGGGAAAGCAGCCCCCTTGATTCCTTGGATTTTGCCCAGAGCTTGAGTGATATCATCTACAAAGCTGTAGGTCATATTCTGAGGAGTTTGACCCTGCCAGTAAGGGAAAGCGTTGGCAAGGATGATGTCGGAGGCCTCGATAGCAGGATTAGAAGCATCATCGACCCATATATTCCAGGAATCAGCAGTTCCAACCAGTGTGTTCTCAAAGCCACTAATGGCATGGACCTGGTTTCGGACATCTGAGATATATCCAGCCAAATCGGTAGCACTCATGTCATTGCGGTACAGTGCCTCGGAGCCGACGGTTATACCAACAATACTATCTGCATCTACAGTGGTGATGTACTGCTTGAGCACACTCATATCAAGCTCGTAATGTGATTCGTCTGTAGGCCAAACTCCAATGAATACCTTGAAGTTCTTTTCTTTGATAGCAGGAAGAAGCTGCTGCATCGTATTGCAGTCCGAAGTGGAATAGAATCTAACGACATTGGTATACGGGGCAAGGATGTCTAAATCTGCAGCATAATCAGCCGTGTATTTGCAGGTTCCATCGGTTTTTTTGGTTCCAATGTTGTAGCCAAGCGAACCGGCGGAGGCAGCCGAAGCAGTGGACGCTAAAGCAGCAGTGGTAAGGAATGAAGCGTATTTCATGTTTTTGCGGACAACGCGGGAAAAAAGAGCGTTAATTTAAATGGTTGAAGAAAACAAAAAGGTCTCTTCCAATGCGAAATCGTGAGGAAAGATCGAAAGGCGGTTTATGGAAAAAGAGCAGCAAAAACACGTGTGCGACGGAAAAAGAAATAGAAACGATGGAAGTTGCTAAAAGGGTCGAGCCGCAAAGAAAGAGCTAAATATAACAATATCGCTAACCTTAAATTCTACATCATCGGGCAGTCCAGGGGGTCTTATTGCGCCTCAAAAGGGTATCACCCGAAAGCTTTTTTAACTCGGCTGTCTTAAACAGGCATCTGAATTATAGAAGTGACGTAGCTAGAGCAGAAATACGACATAATCGACGGTCACATAACCATGCGGAGATGTCCGACGCGTGGGCCTAGACCTTGCCAACAAGTAAACTATAAAGCCTTCCTGTATGCCAAGCTTTGAGAAGAATCCCCAAGAAACTCTATAGTCAACTTCCTCGAGAACAATGATCCAGCTCCCCCCTCTGAAGTAGGCGTCATAGTAAAGTAACGAGGGTCAGTGGCAGCTAAATTAACTGGTACCTCAAAACGCAACACGTTCAGTCTAGTTGGAGAGGAACTGAAGCACCACGTCCAGATGGATACAGTTTCTGTTTCCCAATAAACTTTCGCGGTTTAGGTAAGGCTGACTCAGGCTGAAATCGAAAACGTTTATCGTCGATCGTAATCTTCTCATTAGCTTTAGTTCCTATCGCAATAGTAACTGCGCTCGCCTTAACACCTCGTAGAGAATTATGGTCCTTAGATGGCATTCTCCTCTGGGGGACATTTGTGGGCGGAGGAGGAGGAGCCGCAGATGGTCGTAGTCTGCCAGAGCTGATAGGCTCCGGGTCGTCTAACACCATAGACTTATGTGGAGATCCATTAGAGGGAGGCGGAGGAGGCGGAGCGACAGGCGCGCTGATCGATTTGTTGGTATGTAGACTGGATGCTATAGGCTCTACCGGAGGTGGAGGCGGTGGAGGCGGTGGAGGCGGTGTAGAGGGAGTGGAGGACATCTGTGGAGGAGGGGGAGGAGGAGCTGGAGGGGGAGAGTCGGCCATTGGTGCTGCAGGAGACGATGTGAGGTTTTTTGGCGGAGCAGGAGCCCCAAAAATCACCGGAAGCTGGTTCTTCGGATGCGGTGTCGATTCATAGGAGGATGGGACCTTTGGTGCAGTTTCCGCAGGTACAGGAGGGGCTGTCATCGAAGGAATACGAGGCGGACGCTGCATCGAGGAAGGCTGTTGTGGTTCCAAGGAAGAAGTTACTGGGGGGACAGGAGGCGCGTCGGCGGAGGGGATTGGAGGAGGCGCGTCGGCGGAGGGGATTGGAGGAGGCGCACTAGACGAAGGGATAGGAGGTACCGAGTGAGACGGAAGAGAAGGTTTCGCGTGTTCTGTCGAAGGAACTGGACGGTGACCTGGGATGGGGATGTGAGGCTTCTTGTGGGGGAGTGCGGGAGGCTTCTTGTGAGGGATAGCCGGTTTAGGCCGTGAAGGTATGGACGGGGCGCTTGGTGTCGAGGAAGACGGAACTGCAGGGGTACTTGAAGGAATCGGGGGTGCGTGGGAGGGAACATGAGGCATATTTGAAGGAATTGGCGGCGCATTCGACGGAATTGGCGGCGCATTCGACGGAATTGGCGGCGCATTCGACGGAATTGGGAGTGAATTCGAAGGGATAGGAGGCCCATTCGACGGTATGGGGGGAGTATATGAAGAAATAGGAGCCACTGTGGATCGAGAAGGTCTGGAAGGGACAGAAGGCGTAGAAGGAACAGAAGGCGTAGAAGGACCAGAAGGCGTAGAGGGAACAGAAGGCTTAGCGCTTGATTTTAGAGAAGATCCACTAGCAGCTGAGCCTGGGGCAGCACCGGTATTTATACCTCCCCGGGATCGTAGTTTAGGCATTCCGTTAGCAAACAGGCCGGCCAGTTGGGGAGGGCCGGTCGGGGTAACAGCGACAGAGGGAGGCTGCGAGGACTGAGAGTCGGGTCTAGATGGAGCAGGCGTAGAAGAAGAAGTGGAGCCGGCGACCAAAGGTGCCGATCGGTCATTGGTGACGGCTTTCTTAAGTTTAGTTCCTTTCTGGATTTGAGAGAGTAGGGCGCTTCTATCACCGGACGATTTGGGCAGTGCCGGAGCATTGCCTGGTGGCGGGGGAGGAGGCGGTCCGGGAGCTCCTGAAGGAGGCGGCGGCGGCGGCGGCGGAGGCGGAGGGCCTGGCATTGTGGTAATTTACAGAATGCCTATGATGCGAAAGTCGCTGGGCTAGCAAGGCTGAGGGCAAGAGGTGAGGTTAGGGAAATGTGGGAGGATGCATTCTGGGAGGAACCAGGAGGCCCTTCGGATTGCCTGTGTGCGAGCGTAAAAAGGAGCAAATTAGAGGACTTTGAAACGACAACATGGCCATCTTTAATGCGTTTAGTAAAGGGTTTGGCCGGCAAAGTCGAAAGCAGAAGCTCGGGCAAGGGAAGGCATCGGCCTCGGAGACTTCGCTGGCGTCTTCGAATTCAGGGACGAGTAGTAACAACTACGCGAACTCTGCGCTCGTTGCCGGCCCGACGTCGGCGACAAGCCATGCGAATGTTCAGGCAGGCGGGTCGAGCGACAAAGAGCCGCTGTTTACTAAACAGCCCTTCATACAGTCAGCTTTGGTGAAGGGAAGCTTCAAAACGATAGTGATATTGCCGAAGTATGTGCACCTGGGAGACTGGCTGGCGCTGAATATGTTCGAGTTTTTCCAGAACCTGAAGCAGTTCCACTTGGTGCTGACGGAGTTCTGCACGCCGTACACGTGTCCGTCGATGAGCGCGGGCCCCGGACTAGACTATCTCTGGCTGGACGCGAACCGCAAGCCGATTCGCTTGCCGGCCCAGACGTACACGGCCTATGTGATAACGTGGATCAACAACAAACTGAATGACGAGAACCTGTTCCCCACAAAAGCGAATATGACATTTCCTACGAACTTCCCATCGACTCTGAGAAACATCTACAGGCAGATGCTACGTATATTTGCTCACTATTATCATCATCATTTCGAGACCTTGGTGCATCTGTCTATGGAGGCCCACTGGAACTCATTTTTTGCACACTTCGTCTGTTTTGGTCGTGAATTTAGTCTTATTGACAAACGGGACATCGAGCCGCTGCAAGACCCCATCAATGCATTCGAGGCCCAAGGAAAGCTCAGTTAGCGCTGCCCTCTAGACTCTCGGGTTCTTGGCCTCTTTTAACTTATTTCCTCGGACGTTTTTCCAGTTGATCTGCGACGCCACTTCTCCGTCAATAATCCCACAAACAACTACGCTGTCTCCTCTAATAATATACGTCCCTAGCTCATGCTCTTCTGACTCTCTGTCTTCATGTATGATCCTTTCTGTCGTATTTCTCAGTATTAGGTTTATCTGATGATCGTACCCTTCCAGGATCCCCTATCCGTTAGCAGGCTGTCCTACTGCCATTCCCTTCCACCTACCTCGAACTGTCTCCCCTCCTGCGTTATCACACACACTTTTTCTTGCCTCGGTTAGTAACTCTGCTGAATTAGTAATCTGAGATACCTACGGCCTTGGAATCCACTTAGCGCCGACATGTCTGTGTATCGAAGTCGAAGTCCCAAAACTTTAGCTTTCGTTCTCTGTAAATAAATGAGGTACTCTTTTCCGGAACTCGACCCGGAAGTGAGCACTCCAAGTAAACACGATGAGGTCGATCTGCTGGCGAGGCTGATAGATCAGTCTATCAACCTTAGCATCCCTGTTCCAGACTCATCGCCCTCTATCAATGATGTAGTGCAAGCTGCCGCGAACAGAAGAAAGCAGTCGCTTTTCAAGTTCCAGTCTGATCTCGAGGACCTGGTCAATAATCTAAGCGCTCAGACCGACGCGAGCCCAAAGCACTCCAAAGTAGAAAGTCCTTCGACTCGAATGAGGTCAAGGCATCTTAGAATGCTCTCCACAACTATCGAGTCTATTGAGCATTCCATGACTCAAAGGGAGCGGCAAAGGGCAGAGCAGGAGCTGAAAGATAGAAAGCTGCGCGAAGAACAACAAAAGGAACTGCTGAGATTAGAGAAAGAGCGAGAGCAGAAAGAGCGAGAGCAGAAAGAGCGAGAGCAGAAAGAACGAGAGCAGAAAGAGCGGGAGCAGAAAGGGCGAGAGCAGAAAGAGCGAGAGCAGAAAGAACGAGAGCAAAAAGAGCGAGAGCAGAAAGAACGAGAGCAGAAAGAACGAGAGCAGAAAGAGCGCAAATTGCAGGAACAGGATGAGCGGCTGCGGCAAGAACAGAAAAATCAGCAACAAGCCTCTTCAAGCGACGTCTCAGCCCAGGAAGACCACCATTATTACTTGGAAATTATTAAATACATCAAATCTAACATATACAAAGCATTGGATGATGACAAACCTACGAAGAATTGGTGCATGCTACGCAAAAGAAGAATCAAACCGAAAATTGGGCAATTAACCAACGATGTCGGACAAATCAAGCTCGTCATTGAAGGCTTGAAAGAGGTATTTGCGGAGGCTCAGTCCCAGAGCGAGCTAAAGCTTCAATGGTGTCTCAACTTCTTTTCAAAAAGCCTAGTCCAACAGGCTGAATCAGAAGTCGCAGCTGATGCTGCAAGAGCTCTGGCTCTAGGCAGCGTGGCTATGTATTTCATGCGCGAATATCCTATGTTAGTCGACATCATGATTGCTAGATTCGTCAAAAAATGCCCCTTTATCATAGGATTCAACTGTGGAATCGACACTCTGGAAGGAAGGAAAGCAATGGGCTGGAAATATAACAGGACCACCGGCGAGTTCGAAGATAGCGCTCGATACACCGACAGAATGACAGGAATAGTAGCTGTATGGGCTGTTATCACTCAAATGGGAAGCAATAACAGAGCCGATCTCAACAGCCCATACTCTATTGTACATTCATGGCTATTTCTTTCTAGGACTCTTAATCTACCGCTCGAAATCGTAACACACACTCATGTAGCATGTGTGGCATCGTGGTGGGATCTAGCTTCCGAGAGGTTCTTAGGAGCGTACGGCATTCAAGGCGAAAAGTTACTCAAATTAGCAGGAAGGACCTGGACAAAGTTTTTGGAAGATAGAAAGTACCCTTCGGTTACTCGACTTAGCCTTCTAGAATTGGACTGGAGAAATGAAGGAAAATTGGGAATTGGCGCTCATATTCGGACAGGCTAGCCGAGTGAGCCTACTTATTTTCATATTTCATGCAACAATACGCGGCGCGCATATTTCATGCCTGTTTTGAACCAACTGCTCATGGCTGCGGAGGATATCACATCGGGGCTGTTCCCTGAATTGGTAGTGTGCTCTTGCTATATAGGGCAAGCTGGGCTTTATCCTAATTAGGATATGAGGAAACAATTCCGAACTCAGAATGCACTCTGCATGACCAAGTACACTATCCGCTCATGAGTGGTAATGCAAAGGAAAGAAGTAGGACAACTTGCAATATAAATACCGGTAAGATGAGGCTGAGCGAAGTGTCGCACCTGTCTAAGGCTTCCTGGTGAGTAACTATGAAGTGTTTTAAAATAGCTGCTTTCTATGCAATAGTGGCCCTTTCTCTGCCTATGCAGCGTAGTTCAAGCATTATAGATCTGGGCGGGCTTGCAGTCATGACCGAGCAAGACTTCACGCCCTTGGAGAGAGACGAAACTCCGGTCGAGAGAAGACTCGTGTGTGCTCTTCGAGACAAAGAGCTATTCATAGAGTGTGCAGATGTGTACGGAGAAAAGCAGCTGGAGCTGATGACGACTGATCATTTCCGGAGGACTACCTGCGCTTTGTCGCTATTACAGAGTACCAATAGCGTACAACTTAATCAGAAAATTGCTGCCCTGTGGAGTGAATGTCGGAATGCAGATAAGCCAAACGTTACTATCACCAAGCTGGTAGAAGCGACGGAAGATCTCTAAGTACAGGGTTGGTAGTTTATAATACATTTATGTTCGATCTATGCTATTTCGATTAAATTCATTGTGTTTAGCGACAACCTCCCAAACCTTGAACTTTTGTAATTTCAGCCTTCACGAGAATGGGTATTGTAGAAAAGATCCAGCAAATCGAAGAAGAACTTGCTAGAACCCAGAAGAATAAGGCAACAGAATATCACATTGGCCTGCTCAAAGGGAAGCTTGCCCGATATAGGGCCCAGCTACTGGAGCCGACGCCAGGTGGGTCTTCTGGTGGAGGCCAAGGTTTTGAGGTTTCCAAAAGTGGAGATGCAAGAGTCGCTCTTATTGGATTTCCCTCGGTGGGCAAGAGCAGTCTGCTGTCTAAGATTACGAAAACCAAGTCAGAAATAGCCAGCTATTCCTTCACCACTTTGACGTCAGTGCCTGGTGTGTTGGAGTACAATGGCGCAGAACTTCAGATCCTCGATCTGCCGGGGATTATCGGCGGGGCCAGCGAAGGAAAAGGCCGAGGTCGGCAGGTAATCGCTTCGGCAAAGACAGCTGATCTTATTTTAATGGTTCTGGATGCCACCAAAGGCCCTGATCAGAGAAGAATTCTCGAAAGTGAGCTGGAGTCTGTAGGTATTCGACTCAACAAGACTCCACCTAACATATACTATAAAGTGAAAAGCACCGGAGGCATTAAGGTGTCGTCGACAACACCGCCTAAGTATTTGGACGAAAAGCAAATTGGCTCTATACTGAGAGACTATAGAGTCCACAATGCAGATATTCTGATAAGAGATGAAAACGTGACTGTGGATGACTTCATCGACGTCATTAACGCCCAGCACATTGCTTACATCCCATGTCTCTATGCATACAACAAAATCGACGCTGTGTCATTAGAAGAAGTCGATAGACTGGCTCGTCTTCCAGACACCGTGGTAATCAGCTGCCAGATGGAACTAGGCTTGGATGACCTAATTGAGAGGATATGGCAGGAACTGCACTTGTTACGCATCTACACTAAAAAGAAAGGAGAGCCGCCCAGCCTCGATGAAGCCCTTGTCGTGAGATCAAATAGCACAATTGAGAACGTGTGCGATCGAATACATCGATCTATTAAAGAGCAGTTCAAGTATGCCCTGGTCTGGGGTGCCAGCGCTAAGCATAACCCGCAGAAATGTGGGCTGACGCATCAGGTGGCAGATGAAGACGTTATCAGCATTGTTACCAAGTAATCTGTTCACTCACTGAATTAATGCCCGGCTTAATACTCGACATCAGTTCAGGACCTACCTCTCAAGGTTACCCTCCTCATGAATCTAAAATCCCAAGGCCTCAGACCATCCGCTCCCTCCTAAACCTTTTTGCACCCCCTGGCTAGCAAGCACGGTTTCCCGCACTAATCGGCCCCATTGTCTCTTGCATAGTAATTCTCATTGATTGTGGGCCTTTTGCTCTCGTTACACTTGCAATACCTGTTTCTAGTTTTTTTTTAGCTTTTTACTATATTAGTGCTTCTTCCCATTTTGGAACCGTCTACTCCCGCCTCCCTGCTAGCCGCTTTTCCACTTACCCCCATATATCCTATCCTTCGATATTCTCTATAATATCATCTAGTTATAATGTACAATTATAATTCTCAGCATACCAATAATCCTACTCCTTCCAGACCGCCTGGTTTGGGGTCCAACTTGCCAGAGCCCGCAAACGACATGGCGATCACTCGGGGCAAGCTTTCTCGCTCCCTTCATATCGCCCATCGCAGATCCCCCTCTGAACTAACCCCACTGATTGCTGAACAGCTCGCCCTTCAGAAGCGACTAGAGCAGCTTCAGGCCCAGCAGCAGCAGATCATATCTCAGCAGCAGCAGCTCGGAATACCTACCAACTCCCCCTCTTCCGCCAACCAGACCAACCAGTCGTCGTCCGCATTTCGCAAGAATACGGCTTTCAGTTCCTTCCCCATTCCTTCTTCTTCTCCTTCTGGCGGCCTGGCTTCCATTTCTGTTCCCTCCAACTCAGATTTTCCTGGCCACCGCAGAGCCCAGTCTAGTACTTTTGCAGAGCCTTCGTCCTACTCCTCTCCCTTACCCCCTCCTTCAATATCAAGACAAGGATCTGGGCCTGCAGGACAACAGCAACTTTCTGGCCATGGCCGTCGCCATTCGTTAGCTTTAACGGAGGCAAAAAGAGCAGCCGCAATTTCGCAGCAATTGCGCTCCTCTCAGCCCCAATACTCCCCTACTTCACCCGGATTGCCTAATACAGGCGCTTTCCAATTCCCCCCGCCTTCTTCGCCTGACGAGCGTGCCTCTCCTTCTCCACCTCGTCAGAATCCGTCTATCCATGTTAGAAATCCTTCAAACGATTCTTCGGCCTTGAGTTCATCACCCAGACCTTCTGCCCATTCCAGGTTCAGCTCGCTTGGTCATTCCAGATCGGCATCTTCTCATGCATTTACTAGATCACGCTCTCCTGCTCGCCAAATGCAACTTTCGACAGACCATAATGAAGAATGGCGCCGGATCGGGCATGAACGCTCGGCTTCTCGCGGCATTGATTCTACCTGGCGCTCTTCTCAGTCCGGTGTTAGCAATGAATTCCATTCCGGATCTTTTCTGCTCCAGGGATATGAAGGCGGAGGAGGAAATAATCGCCGTCATGGGCCTAGCGCATCCGTATCTTCTATTTCCAGTCAATCTCATGGTCAGCGTAAAAGCCTTTTCACCCCCTATCTTCCTCAGGCTTCTCTTCCGGGGCTCATTGCCGAAGGAAAACTAGTTGCTGGTATCCTTCGAGTCAATAAAAAGAATAGATCTGACGCCTATGTCTCCACTGGAGGCTTGCTGGACGCTGATATCTATATTTGCGGCTCGAAAGACAGAAACCGTGCTCTTGAAGGCGATCTTGTCGCCGTAGAGCTTTTGGCCGTGGACGAAGTATGGAATGCGAAACGTGAAAAGGAGGAAAAGAAGAAAAGACGCGATTTGGAGGAAGGATCAACCGCAAACTCTTTCGGGCTACAAAGACGCGGAAGCCTTAGGCAACGTCCTATTCAAAAGAAAAACGATGATGTGGAAGTCGAAGGACAGAGCCTATTATTGACTGAAGAAGAGGAAGTAAGCGATGAGATAAAGCCACTATACGCCGGTCACGTGGTCGCTATTATCGACAGAGTTCCTGGCCAGCTTTTCAGCGGCAATCTAGGTCTCTTGCGACCATCATCTCAAGCAACTAAGGATAAGCAAGATGCTGATCGCAGAGACACTGCCCCTCAGAAGTTTTCGGATCGCCCAAAGATCGTGTGGTTTAAACCCACGGACAAGAGAGTACCACTTGTAGCCATCCCCATTGAGCAGGCTCCAAATGATTTCGTTGAGAATCATCAAAATTATGCTGATAAATTGTTTGTTGCGTCTATCAAGAGATGGCCTATCACTTCACTGCACCCCTTCGGAACATTGGTGGAAGAGCTGGGATCATCACAAGACCCCGAGGTCGAAATTAAAGCTATCTTGCGGGACAATAATTTTGTTGCAGAGGATTTTAGTGATTCTCTGATTAAGAATTGCCCCGCTGATCGAAACTCTCTAGCCGAAGGGATTGTAAACCTGCGGCATGATATGCGCCATACTGATCCTATTATTATTTCTCAGTATGACGTGAACTTCGGCTCTGATATTGCTATTGACTACTATCAAAATGAAACTGCTGGCCGCTTGACTGTTCACATCGCTGATGTGACTAACTTTATATCTCCGGGATCTGCTCTGGACAGAGAAGCTCGCAAACGTGGGTCTTCCGCCTGTCTTGCCGAGGGTCGAATTCTGCACATGCTTCCTCCTGAATTTGCCAAAGCTGTCGGTTTTGTTCCCGGAAAGGAACGTGTATCTATTGCGGTGCAATTTGACCTCGATCGCCGAACTTTTGAAATCACTGCCGGACCTAGAATTTTCAAGGCTACAGTAAAACCGGAGAAGGCTGTGACGTATCGGGACATCGACGAAATTTTCTCTACTGAAGCATCGCCAAAGCATTCAAATTTAGCAGAGACTCTCAAAGCGCTGCATGTGATTGCTAAAGGATTAAGACGCAGAAGGTATGCTGTGCACCCTTCCTCACCTGCCTCAGACGTTCCAATCCTCCGGGTCCTGGACCAGCTTGATGATGAATTGATTCCAATATCTGACCATATATTTTCCTCAAGCCCATCAGTTGAGTTGATGAGTGAGATATCCATTCAGATTAATCTTATTATCGCTAAAACGCTCTTTGACTCTCTTGGAGGTCGAGCCCTTTTAAGACATCAACCACAACCATTTGTGCCAAAGCTCTCTGAGTTTAGCTACAAAATGCAAAAAATTGGTTTATATGTCGACGTCAGTAATGGTGCAGCTTTGTGTAGAAGTTTGTTCCAAATTACGGATCATAATGTCCGCCACGGATTAGAAGCTCTTTTAGTGAAGTATTTGGAAAGGGCGAAATATTTTGTTCCTGAAAAGGTTGACCCAGACTTTTATGAACACTATCTTTTCAATTTACCTGTTTACACGCATTTTGTACGGCCGTTAAGTCGCTATGCCGATATCGTGGTTCATCAACAATTGAATGCTATTTTGAACAACACAGAATATGCTGAAGATGTTGAGAGCCTGTCCAAGGCTGCCGAGCATTATAACTTCCGTAAGGACTCCGCAGCTAATGCACAAATGCAGGCAATTCACCTCAGACTATGCCAGAAAATTGATCGCTTATCCCAGGACACGGGACAGTTGATATGTGATGCATTAGTAATCAACGTCTATGACTCTGCTTTTGATGTGCTTATTCCAGACTTCGGAATTGAAAAGCGTGTTCATGGGGACCAGCTACCTTTACATAAGGCAGAGTACAATCGGGATACCAGAACGCTTGAACTCTTTTGGCAGAAAGGCATTGATCCTGCTACATATGTGCCAACCGATGAACAAGAATCTGCTCTCAGCAGGAAGCTTTCAGGAGCCTCCACTGGCCGAGTTAGATCTTCGAGTATCCGAACAGCTGCAGCTCAAGTGTCTCTAGACAGAACTGACAGTTCTGCTAGTCATATGAGCGGCGGACCTGTGGAACTCCATGATAAATACATTCCAGACCTCGATGATTCTAACGGCGAGTTACCGTCTCTACTCGATGCTGCCGAGATATTTGAACGAGAAGAAGATGTAGAAGCTACCATCTTAACATCCAAAAAGCGGGAACAAGGAAATTCTGCAGATGCAAGTCAGTCTTCTGGAAGCCACTTTGCAGAAAATGTCCCTAGACGAACCATTTCTAGCAGCGGCACTGGAGATGAAGACTCTTCATCGGGCCTTAAAATACCAGAACGAAAAGAGTCATTGTTGAAGCCTCCCAGCCCTCTTGATGAATTCTTGAAGAACGTAAAGGTGCGAGTTGATGGTAATCATTACATTCAGGAAATAACTGAACTAAGACATATTCCTGTTATTCTGCGAGCGGATATTGGAAAGTCGTCGCTTCCATGCTTGTCTGTGAGGACCTTGAATCCCTTTTTAAATTATGAGGCTTAATGATACTTAGCGGTCGTTTTAATCATTTCATTCACGTCTATTGTTTGACAAGTCATTCTTATATAAACACTTCATATTTCTTTTCTTCTCAGATCTTTGTTCGACAAAATTTTTGATGATTTTCAGTTCATTCCTTTGAGTGGTCGAAAATTTCGCTCCCTTTTTACGTTAATATGCACTACTAGTAATTTGATGATTACATGATATAACACTACAATAGTCAAACATAAAAGCCTGTCCCGCTATCCCGTCTACTTGAACTATTTAATAGATATCAAGAAGAAAAACCGAGAATCACGGGGAGTTTCATCTAAGGGGCGGGAACGGAGGAGATCCGATGAAAACCAGCAACCCATGTCATTGACAATTAAGCCAATAGCGAATCATTACCCTTCAATGACCCAGGTCCACACGTATTCCTCAACTTTTAGCCCCCATGGAAATTATACGAATATTTTTAGTATTAGTATAACCTCTACTGATGTAAGGAGCAAGAAAAGTCTTTCATTCGAGTTTTATAATTGGGAGAAGGGGTTAGGGTAACACTTCAGTATACAAATAACGAAGTGATATATTATTACTCGTCGTCATCGTCGTCCACAACTAAGCGTCGTCTTCGCGGGGCTAGTGCCTGATCCTCACTAGCTTCAGGTTGGTTCTCTGTAGATCCAGATGCTCCAGGTGATCCTTGGTTAGGTTCAGTCGCATCGCTATCCACAGCAGTCTCTGATCTGCTTTCTTCCGGCGCGGATTCAGGGCCTGTCTCCTCTTTCTCCTCTGGGGAATGTTCCTTCACTTCCTCCATTGCATCTAAATCATCATCGTCGTCTTCCGAATCTTCAAGTCTATTACGGTATCTCTGTTCACCTTTGCGCTTGACTTCCTGTAGTCGTTCAGCACGCCTTTGTTCCTCAGCTTCTTCATCAGCAACATCAATTTCATTGTCAAGGTCATCTTCCTCGACTTCTTCATCAGAAGAAACAACAAAATCATCGGTCTCATAGCGCTGACTGGCAGCCAATGTTTCAGGCCGTGAACTTCTGTAGTAGCCTGACTGGGCCTCTTCTTCTTTGCGTCGTTTGGCTTCAAGTTTTCTTCGAGCCCGAAGTTTATGCATTTCAATTTTCTCCGTTTCACGCTGTGCCTGTTCAGGGTCAACTGTAGTGGCATAACTCCCGACAGTAGCTGCTTTCTCTCTGAGCTGACGTTGTTGAACTGCCTGGACAAGTAGTTTGTGAGTTTGTGATACTGTAGATGTTGGTACAATCACCAAAGAGTCTTTCACGGTATTAACAGCTTCTAATATGCCTTGTTCGGCATGAGATAAGGCAATCACTTTGTTAAGACTGGAACTGACAGTGATATCGAAGAATTCTGATCCAACTTGTAGCGACTGTGATCCATCAGACCAGCGAACAATTCGAGCATTGGACTGGACTTGACCGTCCCTACTTTTCCTCCAACGAATTGTGTTTTCTACTCGATGCCTGACCTGAGCCAATAGTTCTTGTCCCTCGCTCGACCCGAATTCTTCCATACCCAGATGTTCAGATGGGTCAAAGCGTTGGGGATGCACCGATAAAAATGCAGGAACTCTGGCCGTGAAAATATTTTTTATATCAGTTACGCTGCTTTGGTATTTCGGTAACTTAACCTCCATTTCTATTTCCGTGGTTTCCTCTTCGTGCTTTGGCTGCTGGTCGTCATCAGACATGGCGCCAAAAATGTCTTCCAAAGCCTCGTCTGGTTTATCTTCAGTATCCCCATCACTTTGTTCGCCAAACAAGTCCATATCCTCGTCCTCATTCTTTGTTTCAGGGTGGCTGTCGGTTGCTTCCGTCGGCATAGCCTCGTTGCTTTGAGGGGCCAGACTTTCGCCATTTATCGGGCTAGCATCTATTTCATTGCGATCAAACTCATCATTTACGCTCTGGGCGCTATGACTTGATTCCAAATCAGACATATAATCCGTAGTTCTCCTGTTGTTTTGTCACGTGAAGGTGAAAAAGCAGAGTTTCAGTGGGAGAATAGGCTTCGTACAGAATTTGGATCGATCCGTCGAAGAAGAAACTAGCGGCCAAAGCAAAATACATAGATTAGGTACAGATATTACAGCTACAGGCAAAGTAGTCCAGTGAACATACAACTCATACATCGCATTAAACTAGTAGATACGGATACCCGGACCCATAGTAGACTTGATGGTAAGAGAACCGATGTTCTGCCAGTGCTTCTTAAGTAACGAAACCAAGAAGTTAGCAGAAATCATGATCTGAGTGACAATTTCGTCCTCAGTCATATCAACATTTCCAACAGCAACAGCAAGGCAAAGAACTTTCTTCAACTGGAACTTGATGGTAGACTTGACTTCCTGAACCTTCTGGTACAAATCATCAGAGTGAGATACAGGAGTAGGGAACTTACCAGCCTTGGAGAGCTGGGGTCCAAGAAGACGAGGAACCTGCTTAATAAGAGTCTCGGAAGCAATGAAGGCATTATATTTCTTGGCTAGCTTCTTGATGAGCTTCTTGTTCTTGTTCAACTTCTTCAGATCATCAACCGACATGGCGTCGATTCCAATGGATCGGGCACGTTCAACATCATGGGCATCACCAAAAATACAGATGCTCATGTTGGGACGAGGTACCAAAGGAAGTTTGACAGTTCCTGAGAAACGTTTGTCTCTTTGGGGGTCGTAGTTCTTAAGACCAACCTGGAGTTCAATGGTCTCAAGGAAGTTTCGCTTCTTGTTGTTGGAGGCCTCCAACAGCTGTTGGACGTGAGTACGGACTGATGCGGTAGAGAGCTTAGACATTTTCTTTACAGTGATCTACCTCCCAAATCGAATGGTATTCGTTGGTAATTCCGTGTGATTGCGTATGCACAAGAAAAGGTGTACTCTAAGCTTTCAAATTCTGTTGAGACCAAAAGTAGCAGTCACGTTAGGGTTATACCCTAACAACTAACACACTTCGCAGTGCAGCTCTATCAGTTTCGAAAACAATGTAAATAATGGCTGTCTGTGCCTACAGCCACATATACATTAGGTAAAAAATAACAAACAATTCGTAAAAAAAGTGTGATTCTGCCGCGGTTCGAACGCGGGGCCTCCTCGGTGTGAACGAGACGTGATAACCAACTACACCACAGAACCCTAATCTCTATGCGCACTTGACCAGTCGGCCACCGCACAAATTCTGAAGTAGGAGCGTTCTATGATACCTATGAGGTTCAGGCACAATAAACTTCCAATTAGATTATAAAGCGTTAAAATGCCTCATAAAATTAGTTTACACTTGTAACAGCGAATTGTATTAATGTATCCCATAAAATGCAGTATTAGTAGCGGTATATATACCGGCTAAGAAAAGTAGAGAGTTATCCAACTAGCTTGTTAGTAATGAGGAGTGATGCAATGAAAGGTAGGGCGAGGGTCAGCAAGCCAGTTTAAGTCCTTTCACATTCGTGGTCCAGAAATAGGGCAAGAAAACCTCGCCTAAATAACGGATAATTGGAATGTAATCGTTGAATGGATAATAACTTAGTTTTCCTCATTCAAATGCCTCGTAATATTGAGAATGCTTACACTAAAACGTTAGTACCAAGGAAAAAATAGGTCCAAGAAAGTAAATTGCGGGTCAGAAGTTTTGGTAATTTGTTTATCTTCAAGAATTCTCAGTAGCAGAACTGGAATAATGTTCTTCATCATCTCACAATTCCTTAAAAACAACTTACCTTTTGGATCCTTGTCTTAAGGAATCCATACTTAATATATTTGTCATTGAAAAGTAGCGTTCATCCTAGCTTGTTAGAAATTTGATATATTGTAGAAAGCACATTGTATCAAGCCGTTCAGATGGTGATGCATGTTGTTTCAAGGATCATCCTGTTTCACCAGAAACTATTGTGAATCAGCTTTCATCAGTTGGCTCGAAAAGGAGGGGTCACTTACTAGTAAACACCTATTAAATAGTTAGTACATGTACCTTCCGAAAGAAGATTGCAGAGAGTTGTGCGTCATCAACGAAGAATTCCTTATTATTTACTTGTCCTGCATGCACATCCTCAGAGAAAGTTTATAATCATCCAACTCAATAGCTTTCATAGAAAGGGGGCCACTTACTTATTTAATTATGCCATTCATGCAATATGCGAAAATCGGGTCATCAGTTTTCGATTTGTGATCGAATATTTTTTATCACGTTTAAAATAGCAATGGAGGCTGGTGAATCAGGGTATTCGTCCAAAAAGCACTCTCCTTGGTCGCAAGACTTGCCGATACGAGGATCAAGCGGAACAGATCCAAGGAAAGGAACATTGTATTCTTCCGCCAAAGCTTTTCCTCCGCCAGTGGTGGGAGCGAAAATAAAGGACTCTCCTTTACAGCTCGGACATACAAATCCAGACATGTTCTCAACAATTCCTAAAACACGAATTCCAGCTTTACGGCAGAAGTCAAGTTCTTTTCGGACATCGAGAATGGAAACTTCTTGCGGGGTAGTAATTACTATTGCACCATCAACTCCTGATTCCTTCAGACACTGGTTAACAGATAAATGTTCGTCGGAAGTTCCAGGGGGTGTGTCGACAACCAAATAGTCCAGGGAACCCCAGTCGACATCCTTTAAGAATTGCTTGATCAAGCCGTTCTTCTTGGCACCGCGCCATATTACGGCATCGTCGGTGTTAGGGAGCATGAATTCAATAGACATCAGTCCAAGATTATCGGCGACATATACCGGGCTCCAGCCAGAATTAGATATGTGTATCTGCTCGCCCTGTGCACCCATCATTCTGGGCATTGAAGGCCCACACATATCTACGTCCATAATTCCAACCTCGAGCTTTTCATCAGCTGCAAAAGCCCACCCCAACATACTGGTAAATGTCGATTTTCCTACACCCCCTTTACCGGAAAGTACTAAGAGTTTGTGCTTTACATTTTCAAGACGAGCCTTGATGGCCGGTAAATCAGGATCTGGGCCGGTAGGCAGCTTGGAAGCGCAAATGCTCTGGTTCGGGCAGCCTTCGCATGAGTCAGCAGTACCAGCCTGCTCTGAATCTGGCCCTGGGCAGTGCTCCGGTTCCGGAGCAGGAAGATTATGTGCTATTAAAGGTATAGAATTCTGAGACTGAACTGTTATAGACGACATCTAAAGTGTTGTCGAAAGGCAAAGTTACATGGAAAAAATTACTAATAAGTAGGGTTACCATAACCCTGATTAGCATTCTGGTTGCCTTCAGTACATCTGATGCATATTGTCTTATAACCGTAGGGTGCTAATATATTACAATGGATTTTCTTTCAGGGGTGTCTAGATATCTCCGTCCTCTATAGCGGCGGCAGAAGTCTCCAGACCCCACTTAGACGATGTGCGGCCGTCCTTGAGCTGTCTGATATCCATGGGGACACTTTCAGCAACTGATTTTCTGAGTTCCTGTTCGCGAATATTATAGTAATTTTTGCGCTGTTCCTCGCTCATCATTTCTTCATCAGACATCGCACAAAACTCGATAGGTGCTAGAGTGTGAGCTACAAGTCTGGCCTGAAGGCCGTTCCTTGAATCTCGTAAGTACTGAAGTCTCTTTCTCATATCTTGGCGGTATTCATCGTTTACACCTTCGTGCTTCTCGTACTGAAATTCTTCTATTTCATTAGACAGAGACTCTGCTAAGCTCTCAGTGGCGCCACCATCTATGAATATTCTGTACAAGGATTTCACGCTGCTTGATCTACTCTTAGCAATGCTGTCGTCGTTGGCGACAGCAGTTGGATGAAATATAGTCACACGGTTTAATGCAGACTTTTTCTTGGATATTTTGAACTTTCCTGGGGAGTTTCGAGGACGAACCATCGTGGATCATGGCCTGCAGGAGGTGGACGTTGAGGAGGAATGCGGGCATCTTCAGTCTCAGCAGTATAATCCGGGGTAGGCGGTGGCCGGGTAAATGACGCATGAGCCAGAGCAGAATACAAGGAGAGAATTCGGCAACAATCGCTGCATGTTCATTTCTTCAAACGGCGATTGATAAAATCGACAACCTGAGAGTTCCCTGTCTGAGTCACAAAAAACATGCGCTGCTTCGGGTTCTGCCATACCAGGACCCCGATTTCTGAGGCATACCTGGCAGCAATCTCGAACTCCCGGGGGCCGCCAAAGTCCTTGAATAAATAGCCAGGAGTTGTTGTCATTCTTTCCCTTTCAAGCTGCCACAGCTTTATTTGATCTGCAACAGTTCCAGGGATGCCTTGGCCTGAGCGCATCATCTGTGGATGGGCATGAACCGTCAGATAGAGGATAATTTGATCTGCCGTGATGCCGTGTGACAATGCAGAGCGAATAGAGTCTCTAGTTATAACTCCAGAAACAAAATTGGAGAACCTGGATTTTAGGTGAACAAATAAATTCAAAATTGCGATCTGCAGCGGAGAAGACGTGTAGGCGTAGATTCGATAGTTTGTCTCCAAAAGAATGAAATGCGTGGAAGGAGAGGTGTCTGATGTATTTTTTGTATCTGCAGGAGGATTTGCAGAGACATCGCTGTCTATTATAGCAGAAGGGGACAGAGCGGAGCCTGCGTCCGATGTCAGCATGGTAGCGAGTCTGGTTGGATAGAACCGTCTCGACGTAGATTTTCGCTGATATACCACTCCATAGTCACGAAGGTCATCGAGCATGTTAGCCTGTGTAGGAGAGAGATCTGCAATGGAGTAATCTTGCCCTAGTTGCATACTACCTAACATGAAGATGAAGTGTAGCATATCGACAGGATCAAGCTGCAACTCTTCAGACATGTTTAAGTACTGAAGTAGGAGCACCCAAAGTTGAGTATGAACGTCTTGAAGCAAGAATTGAAAGCCAGCTTGGGTAATTGTCATTTTATGTAGGTCCTTACCTTTCATCAGCCCGCCACGGCGAAGAAGCATGAGCACGCCATCATTAGGTACTTCTGCCAGTTCTGTGCCGACCATGTAGTGCAGAATGAGTTCCCAGAGTCGTTTGGCATGTGCATCTAGGAAGTCAGCGTCAACAGCATTTTTGTCAGGGGTTTCGCAAGGTACGCCAAACGAGCGAGATGTGTCACCTCCAGTGAGTGCAATCCTGAGATTCTGCCGGAACCCCTTGTGCATCTGCATGAGTCCGTTGTGTTCTTTAACAATGTTTAGAGCTCTTAAACGCTGTCTGACAAGATCCAACGCTACACGCGACTTGGCATTGGGCTTAATCGGTAGATCAGATATCTTGAAGGGCTGATTCAGGAAAAGTAAGCTCAAAGCGATAGACTGGCCAAGCTCAGGGAGCAGGCGGAAAATCGCCAGGCATGTGGCAGGTACTTGGTAGAGACGACCGATAACCGGCTCAGGCAACGCCTCAAGGTATTCTATAACCGAGGACTGGAAAGTTGCCATGAGTTTGGCCAGTGTTGAAGGTGCGAGAAATTAGAGTTCCGAAGCGAGCAGTGTCATAAGGTGTGAATAACCTACGCTTCATCGGATGTGAGCCCACTCTTCGGGACCCCCTTTTCGAATCCGAGAACGCGAAAGTACTGCGAAACAGTTAGAATTGCTGTGAGTCGGCTGAAAGTCTATATCATCTACGCAGAATAATTGAAAGCGGAATGCAGCGGTTGGAATTCGTGAGATCAGTATGGAAGAACTTCCTATCGGAATCGGGTCTTGAACCGACCCTGTTGCGCTCTATGACCGTGGTGGAGGCTCGCAAGGGTCAGGTGAAGCTACACTTGCCCATTGAGAAGCAGCATCTCAACAGACTGCAGATTCTGCACGGCGGAACAGTGGCTGCAATAGTCGATCTTGGCGGATCTTTGGCTGTAGCCAATGAAGGCCTGTTCGCGACCGGAGTGTCGATTGATATGAATATGACGTTCATCTCTAGTGGAGGTAAGCTGGGTGATGAAATTGATATTCTCGCCAAGTGCCACAAGCTTGGATCCAACCTGGCGTTTACGTCCATGGAGTTCTACAGAAACGACCGCATGTTCGCCAAAGGCACCCACACCAAGTATATTGCACATGCACTTAGAGACCCTCGCAACAAGCCCAATTTGGCATAAAAAATAGTCTCCACGAAACTGACAGTAAACAGTAGGCAATTGGCCCACCCACAGAAGCCCTCATAAGCGCGCCCTCCTCCCAACACCAACTGCACCTTACCACATCAAACATGCAACGTGCGGACGATATTACGTTGCCCGGAACGTTTCGACGGCTGCAGTCCCGGAATGTCAGCCTAAGAGACAAGGCAGCAGACGATTTGCTGCAGCAGATGAGAGCTGCGTACAAGGAAATGCCGTCAGAACAGTTCACCCGGTACAATAATGAAGTGAACCGAGGGCTTTTCGAGCTAATTCACTCGCCAGATCAGCAGGACAGAATGGGCGGAATCGCCGCCATTGACCGTCTCATTGAATTCGACACCGGTGAAGAGTCCACCACCAAGATCACTCGCTACGCAAACTACCTGCGCTTTGTCATCCCCTCTACAGATATCGAGGCCATGCGTACTGCCGCTAAGGCTCTAGGCAAGCTCGCCGCTCCTAGTGGAACTCTTACTGCTGATTTCGTCGACTTCGAGGTGAAAAGATGCATGGAGTGGCTTCAGCTCGATCCTCAGCGGGACCGCGATAGCATTCGCCGCCATGCCTCGGTCTTGATCATACAGGCTTTGGCTAAAAACAGCCCGACGCTCCTCTACGGTTACATCCCGCAAATCCTAGATCTGTTGTGGGTCGGTCTTCGGGACCCCAAAGTTAATGTCAGAAACGATGCTGCACTGGCCCTGCAAGAGTGCTTAGACATCATTTATCAGCGAGATAGCACCCTTCGCCGGCAATGGTTCACCCGAATCCTCGATGAAGCATACCATGGCCTCAGCTCCAATTCCCCCGACTCAATTCACGGCTCCCTTTTAGCTTTTAACGAGCTTCTCATCAAAGGTGGCATGTTTATGCATGATCGGTACGATGAGGTTTGCGAAATCGTCCTAGGCTTGAAAGACTACCGTGATGCACTGGTCCGTCGCACCGTTATGTCTATGATTCCAGTCCTGGCTTCTTATAATCCCACAGAATTTGTCAACACTTATCTTCATCGCTGCATGCTTTATTTGCTAGCTCAGCTCAAGAAAGACCGAGATAGAAACCTTGCTTTTTGCTCAATAGGCCAGGTCGCTACATCTGTCAGAAGCAATATGGGCCCTTACTTGGACTCTATATTAGTTCACATAAAGGACGGCCTGGCGGCTAAAGACAAAACCAGGAAAGAACATGAAGCTGCCATTTTTGAGTGCATTTCTCTTCTGGCAGAAGCTGTAGGACAGGTTCTTATTAAGCACATGCAGAGAGACATTCTCGACCTTGTTTTTGCCTCTGGACTCTCTGACTCCCTCCTCAAAATATTAATGGATTTGTCCCGTTATATTCCTCCTCTACTCCCAACTATCCAGGATCGCCTTCTCAATAACATCAGTTTCATCTTAAGCGGCTTTCCCTTTAGACCTTCTGGAAGTCCTGATTCAGACAAACCTATGAATCCCCAATTGGCTCATGAAGCCCGCGAGACCGCTCTTTCTAGAGATGGAAACGACATGTCAGAAGCTCAGCTGATAGCTTTAGCAATGCGTATATTGGGGTCTTTCGACTTCAAAGGTCATGTTCTTAACGAATTTGTTAGATCGTGTGCCATTACTTATATTAACCACGACAACCCAGAAGTTCGCCGACAAACGGCATTAACTTGCTGTCATCTGTTCTTAAAAGACCCTATATGTTTTCAAACTAGTGCATACGCTTTGAGTGCTGTTGAACAAGTCCTGGAAAAACTTCTCGCTCTTTCTGTCGCTGACCCTGTTCCTGATATTCGGCTCCAAGTGATACAGTCGCTCGACCCCCGATTCGACCCTCACCTCTCACAGGCTTCTAATGTTGCTCTACTATTTTTAGCATTTAATGACGAAATATTCGCCGTGCGCGAAGCTGCTATCCGAATCATTGGCCGCCTTACTCTGATCAACCCTGCTTATATCATGCCATCACTGAGGAAAATACTGATTCAAGTCTTGACCAAGATTGAATATGCGACCACTAGCCGTGAAAAGGAGGAATCTGCTAAGCTATTATCTATCCTCGTAAGCTTAACGAGATCTCTGACTAAACCATACGTCAAGCCAATGATCAAGGTTCTGCTACCCAAGGCCCGCGATCGCGGAACGGGTGTTTCCTCTACCATAATTTCGTGTATTGGTGAGCTTTCTAAGGCTGGAGGTGAAGATATGCTTCCTTACGTCCCTGATATAATGCAACTTATCCTGGAAAATTTCCAGGATCAAGGCTCTCAAGCTAAGAGAGATGCAGCGCTTCGCACACTGGGACAGTTGGCTTCCAGCTCAGGTTATGTTATAGACCCGATTATTGATTACCCTCAGCTCATTGGTATACTTATATCTATTCTGAGATCAGACCAATCCATTGGAACCCGTCGTGAAACCGTGAAACTCATCGGTATCCTAGGCGCTCTAGATCCATATAAGTATCAAATGCTTGTCAGCGGAAATGACGATCATATTCCGGATCAGGCTGCTGCGACTGCCGATGTTAGCCTTTTAATGGCCGGAATGAACCCTTCTTCTGATGATTATTATCCTACAGTGGTTATACACACTCTGATGAACATCCTTCGGGATCCTTCTCTGGGTGCTCACCATACAGCTGTCATTCAAGCAGTGATGTATATTTTTAAAGCTTTAGGCCTTCAATGTGTTCCATTTCTACCTCAAATTATTCCCAATGTCCTTGCTGTTATGAGATCTTGCAATTCCAGCATGCTCGAGTTTTATTTTCAGCAAATGAGTGAACTCATCAACGTCGTCAAGCAGCATATCAGACCATTCTTGCCTAGGATATTTATGCTTGTCCGTGACATTTATGATCCAGCATATAATGTGCAAATCTCGGCAAACCTTGAAATTGCTATGTTTGGCATGGTTGAATCCGTAGCTAGAGCATTGGATGGAGAATTTAAATTGCATTTACCAACAATACTACCTCACATGCTAGCAGTGCTAGAAAATGATGATAACCCTCAAAAATTAACCACTCAGAAAGTTCTACATGCATTTACTGTGTTTGGACCAACTATTGAAGAGTTTACTAACCTGATTATTCCTAATATTGTTGGCCTCATTGAGACTGGAAATCAGAGTGTTAGAATTTCTGCGCTTCAGTCTATTGCTCAATTATGCAAAAATGTCAACTTGACTGACCTCCTTTCTCTCATTATACATGCCATTCTAAGAGTCATTCAGAGCTCGAACGAGGAAATACGAGCCTCGGCCATAGATACTTTGTGCGCATTGATATATCAGAGCGGCTCTACTGAAATACAGATATTCATTCCTGTTATTAGTAAAATTTTGGTCGCTAAGCGGATTTATCATCCGCTCTATAACACCTTATCGAGCCATGTCATGAACAACGAACCCCTACCAAATGATATTGAGTCTCGTATTCCTGGTTTTGCCAAAGTGGCACAGGAAGATGTGACCGTTCCTGAAGTACCTTCAAAGAAACTACCGGTTAACCAGCAGCACTTGAAAGCCACTTGGGAGGCATCACAGCAGTCAACTAAGGAAGACTGGCAGGAATGGATGAGAAGATTATGTGTCGAACTACTAAAGGAATCTCCCTCTCACGCCCTGAGAGCCTGCGCGGCTTTAGCTAGTGTATACTTTCCTTTAGCTAAGGAACTCTTCAATGCTAGTTTTGCTAGCTGTTGGTCTGAGCTGTACGAGAAATATCAGAGCGAACTTGTACAGTCTCTCGAAACTGCGTTGATGTCACCAAACATCCCCCCTGAAACCCTTCAGACGTTATTAAATCTTGCCGAGTTTATGGAGCACGATGATAAAGCTCTTCCCATTGATATTAGGACATTTGGTCAGTATGCTCAAAGATGTCATGCATATGCTAAAGCTTTGCATTATAAGGAGATTGAGTTTATCCAAGAGCCAACCACCGCGACTATCGAATCTTTGATTAGCATAAATAATCAATTGCAGCAGTCAGATGCTGCGGTGGGTATTTTGAAACATGCACAGAGACATCATGATCTACAACTAAGAGAAACATGGTATGAAAAGCTGCAACGATGGGATGATGCTTTAGAAGCATATGACCGTCGCGAGAAAGAAGAACCTGGATCTATCGAGGTTACTATGGGTAAAATGCGCTGTCTGCATGCACTAGGTGAATGGGAACAGCTATCTCAGCTCGCTCAGGAGAAGTGGATAGGTTCTTCTAATGACATCCGAAGAACCATCGCTCCCTTAGCAGCTGCGGCGGCTTGGGGTCTCCGAGAATGGCAGAAAATGGACTCCTATATTGGTGTAATGAAACCTGACTCTCCGGATCGTGCATTCTTTACTGCTATTTATTTGGTTCATGAGAATCAATTCGATGATGCGAAGTCTTATATATTTAAGGCCCGAGATTTATTGATCACTGAACTTACTGCCCTGGTGAGTGAAAGTTATAACCGTGCCTATTCTGTCATTGTTAGAGTTCAAATGTTAGCAGAGTTAGAGGAAATTATTGCCTATAAGAATATGCCTAACAATTCAGAGCAGCAAAGGGTCATGAGGAAAACATGGACTAAGCGATTAATGGGGAGCCAGAAGAATGTTGACATCAGACAGAGAATGCTAAAAGTTCGGTCACTGGTTATCAAACCGGAAGAGGACTCCGAAAATTGGATTAAGTTTGCGAACCTTTGTCGAAAATCAGGGAGACTTGGGCTTGCAGAGAAGACTTTACAATCTATCAGTATTGTTCCATATAATAGGGACAGTATAGAGGATTTTGCGAAAGCGACACCTAATGTCCTTTACTCACAGTTGAAATATGACTGGGCCACTGATGACAAAGAGAAGGTTTTACATCGGATGTGTGAATTTACTAATATTCTCACCTCCGAAATAGATTCTCAGGCTTCTAGCGACAAGACATCTGCTAATGATGCTCGTTCTACTACAGGTATGGATGTTATCGAGCGGCAGAAACTGTTATCTCGTTGTTGTGTTAAGCAGGGAGAATGGAAGATAGCTTTAAATCCACATTGGCAAAGAAATGAAGCCGTAGCTCATGAGGTTCTGAATTCTTACTGGCTCGCGACGAAGTATGACCCTGAATGGTATAAGGCCTGGCATAACTGGGCTTTAACTAATTTTGAAGTGGTCACCAACTACGATCATCTGTCAAAAAAGGAGAGGGAAGAGCTTATGGCTTCTGATCACGCCTTATTGTTCGTGGTGCAGGCTATTGAAGGGTTTTTTAAATCTATTGCACTCTCTCAAGGCAATTCACTTCAAGATACGTTGCGTTTACTTACACTATGGTTCAAATACGGTGGGCTTCCACAGCCATCTCAAGCTGTAAGTGAAGGCTTTGCTAGCATCTCAATTGACACGTGGCTGGAAGTCATCCCTCAATTGATAACGCGCATTCATCAACCTAATCCCGTGGTACGAAGGTCTCTACAGAATTTATTAACTGAGCTGGGCCGTGCCCATCCTCAGGCACTTGTGTATCCTCTTACTGTGGCTATAAAATCTGACAGTATATCCCGACAGAAAGCAGCTATGTCTATTATTGATAAAATGAAGCAGCATAGCCCTCGTCTTGTCGAACAAGCTGAGCTTGTAAGCCATGAGTTGATTAGAGTTGCTGTTCTTTGGCATGAACAATGGCATGAAGGATTAGAGACTGCTTCACGATTGTTCTTTGGTGATAATAACATTGAGAAAATGTTTGCGACTTTAGAACCCCTTCACAGAATGCTTGAAAGAGGTCCTGAAACCCTTCGAGAAGTTTCCTTCCATACAGCTTTTGGTAGAGATCTGAGGGATGCATATCAATGGACCTTGAGCTTCAGGCGCACGAAGGACATCGGCCAGCTCAACCAAGCCTGGGATATTTATTATAGTGTTTTCCGTCGAATCTCTCGTCAATTGCCACAACTGCAGTCTCTGGATCTACAATATGTCTCACCAAAGTTGCTTGCGTGCCGAGATCTGGACCTAGCTATGCCAGGAACCTATCAGAGCGGCAAGCCTGTGATTAAAATTATGAAGTTTGATCCAACCTTCACGGTGATTTCCTCGAAGCAACGGCCCCGAAAGGTAACCATTCAGGGTAGTGACGGAAAGGATTATCAATATGCTCTTAAAGGCCATGAAGATATCCGTCAAGACGGTCTGGTTATGCAGCTGTTCAGTTTGGTGAATACAATTCTTGCGGAAGATGCGGAATGCTTCAAGCGACATCTTAATATCCAAAGATTCCCTGTTATTCCTCTTTCACCGAAATCCGGTTTGATAGGCTGGGTGCAAGACAGCGACACTTTCCATGTTTTGATACGAGAGTACAGAGAAAGCCGTAAGATCATGCTGAATCTTGAACACCGAATAATGCTCCAGATGGCCCCAGATTATGACAATTTGACGTTGTTACAAAAGGTTGAAGTGTTCACCTATGCGCTGGATTATACATCTGGCCAGGACTTATATCGTGTTCTCTGGTTGAAGTCACGCTCGTCGGAGGCGTGGCTAGATCGGCGTACTACTTATACGAGGTCTTTAGCTGTGATGTCAATGGTGGGTTATATTCTAGGACTAGGTGATCGGCATCCATCGAATTTGCTACTGAACAGATATACAGGTAAAGTTGTTCACATTGATTTTGGTGATTGTTTCGAAGCTGCAATACTGCGCGAGAAATATCCTGAAAAGGTTCCGTTCCGCCTTACGCGCATGTTAACTTATGCCATGGAAGTATCAGGAATTGAAGGAAGCTTCAGAATTACCTGTGAAAACGTAATGCGAGTCCTGCGAGACAACAAAGAATCTTTAATGGCTATACTTGAAGCTTTTGCACATGACCCTCTTATTAACTGGGGTTTTGAGCTTCCTCCTAATGCTCTTGAGATGGAGAAGAATGGAACAAGAACCAAAGAAATTACTCCGGTGCCACCTTCAACAGCTACGAACGGTAATGTTGAAGTCTCTGATCTTAATAACAAGAACATCGATGGAGAAAATGACCGGATTGAAGAGAATGGTGCTTCATCCGTAGCTATTTCTCCAAAACATGCAGTTCCCGAACACTCGGAAACTGGAAAGGTCCAGGACGATGATGGAGTAAATAGCTCTGCTATTTCTAACCTTGCATCCAGTATTGCTTCTTCAATGATGTTACAGGAGCGACGTGGAACTATCACTGTTGATACTGCTGATATTCCCCGAAGACCGACTGTCGGCGAAAACGAACTTGTTACCCTTGATTTACAAAACCGCAACGAGAGCCGTAATGCCAGAGCCACTGTTGTGCTTAATCGTATTACTGACAAACTTACTGGAAACGATTTCAAGCATTCGAATAATCTGGATGTTCCAACGCAAGTGGACAAACTGATTCAACAAGCTACTTCAGTAGAGAACTTGTGTCAGCACTTCATTGGCTGGTGCTCTTTCTGGTAAATTGGTTTATTATGTCTATATGATTTTTTGAATTGAATATAATTGTAGTCTGTGTTTGATGTGCTATTTTGGCAGTAGCTCTTCGAGTATTTTACTCCATTTCTGGATTACCGGGTGCTCACCTACGTACGTTGGCTCAGCTTTTTCAAGGTCAAAATATTTCCTAGAAAAGAAATCTTTGGCCTTAAAATCTTTTCGAGCTTCTTTTTCAAGTTCCTTATCGTTCAACCCTTGAACAACGCCCATAATCCTTCCAGCCTTCATTGCGAGATCGGCCCCTACATTATACCCATCGTCGAAGCCTTGCTGTAGACCTTGATTTTTCCCAGCAGTGATTCCTTCCAGATATCCTCTATTATAATGAGTGTTATACAGGCTCCTATGGTCGTACAACCCATCCTCATCCTCAGAGCCCCACACGTCATCTGACATCTTTCGATGTTCTTGTGGGGTTCGGTGATGGCCAGGCAGATAGGTCCCAAACGACGGAGTGTACTGGAGTTATTAAGATGTTCCTTACATTTAGAGCGTAATTATTAGATCTCTCATTCTAGATTAACCTAGATACTTTTCAAGGCTCTCACCTAGCGTAGACTCGATCTCAGGGACAAGTTTAGAAGCAGTCATTTTTTGTACTTCGTCGTCTTCATCTTCGAGGAGTTCGGATACAAGAGGAACAAGCTGGGGCAGGTATGGTAACCACTCTTGCCCCATAGACTTGAAGAGTCCAGCACATATCGTGACAGTTAGTTTCTTTGACTTTGCATTATTAGTGCTACGGAGGTGGGCAACAAGCACCTCATTAATAGCTTTGCGCTGCTCTTCTGCAGGAGAGACTTTAGCTAGCTGAACCATCACCTGAGATATCAGAGGTATCTCGTCTTCTATTGGTTTTTCAATGTTCTTCACCAAAATAGGAAGGATAGAGTCAAATCTAGCAGGGAATTGCCAGAAATCTTTTTGGTCATACTGGCAATTTGCAGCCATAGCTCTCAGAACTTGCTTTCTTAATCCGGTATTTACAACTGGCTTCGACAATATATCTTCAGCCATGTCAATCAGATATGCAAAATACTCAGTTATCAAACCCCTGAAAGTTCTGAACATCTTATCAGCAAACCTAAATAGAGTGTAGCATGGAGAGTCGCGTTTACTCTCACTGGCCCAGTTAACAATCGTCAGAAACATTGGTTGGAAAGTAGCGTTGCTCAGGTTCATTACAAGCAAAATGGCCAAATTAATAGCCTGTCCCTCAATACCTTCCATATCTTTAGTCCAACTATCTTCACAGAACGAGCGAGTACTGAAGATAGTCAAAACCATCTTCGTTAGCTTGCCGACATCAATGGCTATTGTAGTCTTATCTCCATTATTGATACTAGCTTTCATTATATCGAGAAGTCTTTTTGCTTCTTCAGTGCTTCTGGACATGGTGTAGTTCCACTGCAAATTGATGCCGCCAGCTACTAAATGTGGTGCTAGCTTCTCAACCACCGCCTGAAGTTCAGACCGCGCTCCTGTCATTGCCACTCGGTCTTCATCATAACTACCGGGTAGTCCTGCATACATTTTCTCCGCTTTTTCGGCCAATACAAATGCTTTGAAAACATTGGCCAAATAATGTCCCGCAAACTGAGGAATTCGTTCCAATATGATCGAATAAAATCCAAATAGACCAGTATAATAAGACATACCGGAAACGTCACTTCCATCTGTAATAAACATGAGAGAATCCTCGCTGCTAAAAATTTTAGACATCACCATCGGTAACACGCCGATAACGCGCGGGCCAAGTGAGGAAATCAAGGATGCTATACAAGACAGCATACAGATACGTGATGATGTTGACTCATACGTCATAAATGTCTCTGATGACACTAGATTCTTCAGGCAGCGCATAAACATAGACGGATACTTCTCAACGTGAGCGGTCAACGGTTCAATCGCTCTAAGGGCTAGATCAAACTCTTCAGATCCCGGCGTGGCCTTCTCTAAAGTATCATCAAGCACTTTCAACCCGTCCATAGCCATTACAACATAGAAGTCACTTCCATCATCTTCAGATATAAACTTGTCTCTCATCAGCTCAAGGATCTTCAGCTTCAGTTTGTCAAAATTAGCATCCAGTACAGAGTGCATTATGTCCATGAACATAGAAAGCGAAAGTGAATTCAGCATAGCTGAAATATCTTCATTGACAAGGTCTAATAATTCTTCGCTGCCATCGTCCTCGCATTTGACAGCATATTCTAATTCATCCTTAAAGCAGGAAACAAGCAGCTGAGCAATATCTCCGTTTAAATCTGTAACAAGAATAGATCGCAATTCTTCTACAAAGTGCTCATTTCTTATAAGAGCTACCGACACATACTTAAGCATGTCAGCTTTAAGTTGCATTAGCTCCTCCTTGGTAGAGTATTTGTCAACATCAACGAATCCCCAAGATAAACTGTCAAAATTCTCGCTCCCAATATCCATCGAAGCCGTCTTCATGAACGCAACAAACTTCTGAAACGCAGCTAAGACGGTTTTTATACCTTGTCTAATGGCAAGCCTTCGGCCAAAGTCGATAAGATTTGCAGATTCGCTGGTCTCACGTCGTCGGAGAGCCTCTCGGTTCTTCTGGCTTAGAAGTATGAGCATTACATGCAAGTTTTCTTCGACCCCAAGACATTTAAGTAGATGTTCATAAACAGGAACTCTTCGATGGTTCGGAATATGCGACAAAGCTGCGATGAAACTTAACATGACAAATTTGTGGCTTTCAAATTCATCACATGCAAGAATGGCTGGAATAACATGGTCAATAGCGTACTCTATAACGTACACAGAGAAATCGTCATCTTGACGCATGGTATTCGCGCCCATGAAGGTAAATATGGGCATGATACTATGTAGGATAAGTTCTGGAGCCAATGGGCCAAACGCAGAAATAACCAGCAACAGTGTATTTTGCACCTGTGGGCTTGGGGTAGATCTCAGGCAGTTTATCAGGACATCCAACCGTAGAGAATTTTTATCAAGTTTAGATTTTTTCAGAGATTTGATCGATTGAGCAATAGAAAGCATTATTGACGCAATGAGTTGCTCCGAATAGTCAACTGAAATGTCAGTGTCTGACCCAATTGTAAGAATCTCGGAGAATATGGAGAATAAAAGCGGAAGAAGTTCCGGACGATTCTGTGGCTCTGATGCTTCAACTAATTCCAATACAGGAGTGAGAGATTTGATATGTTTTTCAGCCAAGGCAGCAACAGCAGAAGACTTGACTTTCGATGAACTGCTTCTCCTTCTACGTTTAATAGAATTGGAAGCATTGGCACTTGATTGATGAATGAGGCACTGTCCAAGTAGAGAATTCAAAACAGGGGTGCTAAGGTGAACGGCAGCTAGCGCATTAACGAAGTCAAACGATGTGACCGATACAAGGCTCCTCTCTAACATCATTCTCACAACAGAAGACTGTTCGTTGATTTTCAAGTGAGGTAAAATTCTGCAATATCTACGACTTGCTGCATCGACGAGCTCAGGAGTAGTCGATTTAACAAATCCATCGAGAGCTTTAAGATTGCTACCTTTCTCGAGAGTCCACGCAAGAGCAAAGATGTTCTCTAAAAGATCGTAAAGAGATACTTTTTCATGCTCACATTCGCATTTGATTTCTTTAGAACTCTTTGTTAGGATTTCAGCCATCTCATTGAACAAATTACATTTCAGCACTGAAGGCTTAGCATGGGCATTAACCAACTCCAGTAAGCATAGCTTGGCCGGAGCACATGCATATGGAATATGCGAACCAAAGAAAGACATAGTGGCATTTCTCAGAGAGGAAGACATTGCATCAGAGTTAAAGAACTCTTTCATTCGATTGTAAGCAGCAGCTTGATCAAGAATGCATTCTTCCATATGTGCAATAATATTAAGAAGTAAACTAGAAGCCTCGTTATTTGCCAACCACTTCAGGTTCTCAGACTGAGGTCCATATAATGTATCCATCCCCCAAATAGAAGAGAATTTAACGCTTTTAGCATTCTGTAATCTCTTTTCTAATTGCACAATACAGTTCGCTGCAATACGTCGAACATGAGGCTTTGAGGAGCTCAAGCACACAAAGAGATAAGGAATAATCGCTTGAAAGTCGACGGTTGGGTCAGAGTCCTGTAATAATATCGACAGATAGGATAAAGCGGAGAACCCAAGAGACATATGAGAATAAGACATTGTAATTTTGAGCAGGAATGTCGGTATATTTGCACTGCTGAAAGGCTTGCGCGAAAGTAGATCTGCCAACGGTAGTTTAGTTGCAATTGCGGAAGAATATATCGCAGCAAGCGCGTCAAAGACGTCATTTGAGTCCTTTATAAAGAAAGAATCGATTATCGAAGTTGAGAATGTCTGTAAGTGACTAAGAACATCAGATTGTACAAGTTCAGAGACTTCAGCGGAAGTTGAATCCGGTATTTTCTCGGGTGAAATGTTGGGTTCCTCATCTATGAGCAAAGGGATACGAGATCGAACCTCGAATTCTTCTGCGGAGACGTTGATGCTTTTTAACAACGAAATCAATTTACTACGGCTGTCGGCCGTAGAGGTCAGTGGTGCAAAACAGCCGAAAAGTGTCTCAACCATATCACTGTCAGGAGAGAGATCAAAGAGCATATCAACCAGGGCTTTTATTATGGCAGACTGAGCTTTTAAGGAAAGTTTAGCATCAGCGAAATTATGACCAAATGATTTAAGATCATGATTTTGCTGAATTCGTGAAAGCATGTAGCAAGTATAAAGCTCTTCATGTCCTGATTTCAGGTGGTCAGCCTGAACTAGAGAATCCCAGGCCTTCGATCGGGTTAAATCGGCAAAAAGGCTCGCATCTAAAGGAGCCGGAGAAATTTGTGCTGAATGATAAATGGATGAGATAGCGGCAATAGAATGCTTTGCCGAAGATCGCGAGCTGGCTGCTAAAATACTCTTGGTCAAATTTGTAACAGTCGAATTAGAGAGAGGGATCTGAGAAGCGGTTATTGTTGACAGCATGAGTGCTAGAAGAAGCGTCTCGGTGTTCTTCTTGGCTGATAGAATGCCATTGGTGGTTGTCAGTACTCTTTCGGCAATGTCGTTCAGAGGGACATTGCTGGATTTCATCACCGGGATAGAAGGAAGTACTACGGAGGCATAAAAAGTGAGCAAGCGAGGATACTCCCGGTTCTGAGAGATTTTAGCAAGAATATGGCTATCCAAAACGAGATGAAATGTATCATTTGGCTTGGAGTATTTCATGATCAATGAGTGCTTTGTCGGAGTTTTATAGGCATTTTTAGCTTGAGCCAAGAAGAGAAAGGGAGCAGGTAAAGGAGAAGGTATGGAATCCAACACAACTGAAAAAATAGACGAGTCGTAATAAGGGAGTAGAGTTAATATTAAAGACTGTGCATTGTAGATATGGATTTTGAATCTTCGGACGAGCCATTCGAGGGCAAGAATAGCAGGCTGAAGTTCGAGACGAGGAGCTATCAAATCAAGAAAGGAGTCTATTGTGGCATTCAGTATGGCATTTTGATCCGAAGTTTGCAAATTTCGGTCAACAGTTATACTCTGATGTGAGAACAACGAAGACTCGAAAGTACTGAATTGAGGATCTAGGGAAGAAAGGTGAGCAAGGCCTTCTAAAGCGATTTCGTAGATCGATTCGAAATCCTGCGCAGCGGCGACCTTAGGGTCGAAGAGCAAAGAAACGCTGTGCTCTTTTATGCGCTTCTTACGGTCTATTGAGTCAGCGCCACCTTGTAGCGCTTTTAACTGCGTAGCCAGCGAGGTTGCCATAATGAAATTCAGTTAAACCAAGAAGAAAGTTACTCGGATATTTTTCATTTTATTTCGAAGAGAATAGAGTTTGGGAGTATTACGGATTAGGAAGTGGTTGAAAAGCTTAAAAAGGTCTTCTCATAATTTTATGAAAGGTGCGTAATAGAATCGTTTAGTAGACGTAGCCCAAGATCTTTCCGGAGACGTGTTTGCGGCGGGCCTCTTCATGGTCCATAATACCGGCAGAAGTAGTCAAGATAATGTAACCGTACTGACGAGCAGGGAGGAGGTTGGTGACCCATTTCTCGATGTCGTCGAGTCTGATGTTGAAACGGGGAGAGATGACTCCGCATTTGTTCAGGCGACCGTTGAGCTGGATGACAATTTTTCCAGAGCGGTGGTCGTCGATCTCCTCAAATTCACCGATGTAGCCTAAAAGTTAGTAAATGAATTGCGACCAGAGCGGTATGTCCGAGACATTTAAACAGCGGATCGAGATAGAAGAAAAATGCCCGATCACCGTGTAAGTGCCTCGAGGATAATCTATCGAGCCATTAAAAGACAATGATGCCATGATTGTGAGCCATCATATCCAGTTATCGACTCGAAATTCTACTGTGCTATAAAACTTACCGTGCTTCTGCATGACTGTAAGGAACTTGATAATGACCTTGGAAGAGGGGCGGATCATGACCTGACGCTTGCCCATCTTCTCGGCATTGTGAATGCTCTTAAGAGCGTCGCTAAGAACTGAAGTGCGAGTCATAGTTACTAAAAATGTTAGATTCTGGATTTCGTAATGTAAGGCTCAGTATGAGTGTCCCTCGGGATTCATCAAAGCTCTAATGCCTAAAATCAGTGTTCAAGCGTCGCTTGAAGTGATTCTGACAACCAGAAACATTTGCACAATATCGCTTCTATAGAAACAGATATCTATCCTGAGTCTCACGCTGGCCTGAAGTGAGACATACCTTTTAGTGTTGGAAAATTACGACAAGTGAAGTGGGTTTGGAGGGCCGTGCTGGGAGTTTGCGGACACAATTACACGTCACGCTAACCCTAGGGTTCTGTCACGTGATATCCTGGAGTCCAGTATGATGCTATTAATTATGAATGGTCCGGTTGTTTATGTCATTCTTCGGTGTCCTGGAAGAGTATTTGTTCGGCCAGATTAGAAGGGTCAGCGTCAGGTGGTGTTGCGCTATCTGAGTGTGGTTCTGGGTGCGGTTGCTTTGTCTGTTCTGAAGCGGTCGCGGGGTCGTCGAGGTCTATCAGGTCATTTGGAGTGGACTCGTCGACATGAGGTTGAGCAGGACCCTCTTGCATGAAGGCTGAAGGACTATCAACATGAGATCGAGTAGGATCATCTTGGATGGAGGTCGGAGAGTTGTCGACACTAGGTTGAGCAGGCTCCTCTTGCAGTGAGTTCTCTGAGATATCAGGGTGCTCTTCGGCAATTTGAGGCTGCGGCTGGTTCGGTTCGGGAGCAGCTTGGACATGTCTCTGCGGAGGAGGATTGGCAGCCGGCGCATCTAACATTCTTCGGCGCCATTCGTCGTACATGCCGGGAAACAGGCTGAGAAAAAGCATTAAGATGCCTCTCTGTGTTCGAGAGAGTATGCGGACTATTGGGGCCATAAAAGAACCTTGGCCCTGATGCCTTTCTTGCGGGTGAATTTGAGGAGCATTGGGGTCATAGTTGACATATATTCCGGCATCATACTCGGGTCCCGGAAGAGGATTTGGCTCGGGCACAAAGCCAAACACGGGTCGCGTGAGGAATTGGCTCAGTCTGATGGCTGCGTTGCGAATGACGTCGACGTTGCGCAATTGGAAGCAGGCTAAGGATAGAAACACACCCCAGAAAGTGGAGGACATGACGTCTCCGCTGATCAGGACTGCTATTATAAAGCAGCGCACGAGATGGTATAATACATTGGCGGTTATTTCCAGGAAGCTAAAGATGTTGCTGAGTATGCTAGCTGCGCGAGCGGTAGATATGTCTCTATTGACAAAGGGTACCCGAACAGGCTGTTCTGGGGCAGAGAGGCGGGCCATGGGCAAGACGAAGCAGAGTTTTGCAATGATGTTTGGATCGCTGACTTCAGTCAACGCCTGAGGAGCCAATTCGTAGCCCGTGTGAGTAAGCTGAGAAATCACGGCTCTGTGGAGCAGGATGTATTCATAGGAGCGAGTGTGGTCCGGCTGGGGAAGGACACTTGGCTCTGGCGGAAGGTGTGGCGCGTGGGCGGCGGGCTGATCGGGTATGTGCTGTGCTGCTGTGAGCAGTAAAAAGGTTGCCTCGGGACCGGTGACGAGCTGTCCTACCAGGTCGGAGTCCTGCAGGACTCTGCTGTTGTAGATGAAGGAGATGGAGGAGGAAGAGACGCCGATTTCGGCCGAGACCTCTGCCTTGAGGCTGCCGACCAGCCTGTGCGGCTCGACACTGTACGTGTTGATCTCGGACTCTGTCTGCGAGGAACGCACGTGGATGCGCACAACGGACATATTGGCGTATATCTGGCTTAGGGCCCTGGGCGAACGTGCACGGAAAGGGCTGGGCGGGACGGTTTCCAGGGCGGTGGTGCGGATAAGGTTTGCCAGCCAGTGTAGCCTGGAGGAAATTTGTGTACTGCGACACAGCTCCTGGAAGCCGTTTGTTGTTGATTTTTTGGCGCCGCGCAGTCGCAGGTTGTGGCTGGTTTATAGAAGAAAGAAAGAGCTGCGATCCGAATTGAGCAGGCACCTCGACAGCGAACAATAGATGGCTACTCGAGGACTACAGTTTGCCAGGTGCGGGCTCCGGGGCTTCGCTCGAGCGGGACCAGCTGCCCGGCTGCCGCGGTTTGGCCAGGCCAGGAGCGCGTCCGGCAACTCGGGCGGGCTTGTGACGGGGTTCAAGAGATTTATCGGGCTCGACGTTGACGACGACTTCGGGCCGAGCGAGGAACAGCTCTTCCATCCGTGGGACTCGTCTCCGTCCGAAGAGCTGCGGCAGAAGGCCAAACTCATACGGCAGTACGCCAAGTGCCCCGTGACCGGTGATCCCGTGGACTACGTGTGCCCCGTGGCTGGCATCCCGACACACGCCACCGAGGAGGCGTACCTGAGCGACACATACTACCACGAACATGTGAAGGACAAGCTGCGCAAGGTCAACCTGTACGAGCACGATCTCAGGTCCGGGCGCGAGTTCCCAGAGTTCGATTTTCCGGAGACAGTCGACCCCACGCTCGAGCCCGCGGTCAACTTCATGAACTGGGACATGTTCCTCTACACTCGAGAGTTCTACTCCATGGACACCGAGTTCCAGCTTGCAGCCACCACCAAAATGCTCTCATACCCTGTCTCCATCGGCGCGGCGATTCACGAATACTCTCCATATACAATTAAGCATCACGGACGGCTAACGTATGAAGGGCTGAAGTCTCTGGCTGCCCTGCGATACGCCTGGCTGCCCAAACAAGGCCACAGGCCCCTGACAAGGGAGTCCAGGCCGGCCAGAGTGTTTGTCGTCGGTGCCCGAGGCGAGTCGGTCCTCCCTGTGCATATTTGGAACCAGCTGAGCATCTTGTTCCCCCGAGCGAACATGCAGATAGTGTTTATCGGGCCGGAGTGTCTCTACAACCACCGGGAGCGCCGATACATGAAGCTAGAGCAACCCGAAACCATCCGGATCCACGAAAGACTGTCGCTGGTGTACTACACAGAAACCTTTGACAAGCTGCACCAGTCCGGGGACTTTTTCCCCTATGACCCTTACCTGGACGCGTTCTTCCTCTTCCAGCCCGGCTTAGGAGCCAAGGAGACCGAGGGGGAGTGGGAAGGGACCATTGACGGCCTGCTAGAGTCAAAGTGCGCAATATTCTCGACGGCGTACCACGCACAGGATATGAAACAGGACTGGGACTGGCTCATGTCCAGATATGACTCCAAACTGGACGTGCTGCTCACCCCCGGCGACAACGTCTTTGGCTCCACCCGGTGGGAAGTCAACTACATCAACACGTCGGAGGTGTATCAAGTAAATCAAAAGATATTTGGGTTCCGCGGAAAGAGGTATCCTGCAATTCGGAGATGAGCGCCGGTCAAAGACCCCGGCATTGTATATACGACACTACTACCTACCCCATCCTTAGCCGTGCGTGGCTCTGCGCTTGGGAGCTCCGGCCTAGCAACCGGGCGCCTACCCAGTCCTGCCAAAACCACTCCACCGAACTTCTCGTTTCTCCTACAGACACTCACATAAAATGCGCCCGGCAGCGATCTTAAGGCACAAGCCGCTCATCCACTTCATTGGGCGCCGCAATTGGCCTAAAGGTAAGTGTTCCCCGGGCCCTCTTTTGCCCTTTTTTCTGATGTTCCGGCGCTCCCGAATACTAACTGCCTTTCTTTCCAGCTGCTGAAGATCTTTCGCCCAAGCTGCACCCCCTTGACCCGCATGGCAAGCTTCCGGGCTCGTTTGCCGAGTATAGACTCAAAGCACAGCAGCACGGCCCGCTCGTTTCGTCCGCCTCGTCCTCATCCCCGCAGCCCGGCGAGTATTCTGCCCGACTCGAACTCCCGACGCGGTTCCAATACCCAGTGGTTGAGGACCTTGAAATAGATATTGTTAATTCCGGCGGCGCTGTATAGCCTCGCTCCATCAGATACGCGGTCTGGCCGGCGCTCCAGGCCGGTCCAGCGCCTGCGATGCCGCTCCTCCCCAGCTCTCCGGATACGCCTCCGCCCTCCTCCTTCCTGCCGCCCTCCTGCCGTGGCCACGCCCGCCCGTAGAAGCCATAAATCGCTACGTTCTGAATCAGTACTTGTAGTCGCCGGCACCAGCTACGTGCTCTCCACATCCTCGGTGCTCCCATCTCCCAACCTGTGCGAATCCAGCTAGTACGCAATGGAGGAACCGCCCAGCTCGCCGGCTTTCCAGATCAACGTGCTGGGCCCGCGCGGCGGGCCCTTTGAGGACTCTTGCACCTGCTTCCTGCTGAAGTCGTGCAGCTCGGATTGGACAGACAACTGCTTTGCGGCTCTCGACGCTGGCTCCCTCCTGGCCGGACTCCGCAACAGCCTCCTGATCGACTTCATGCCCACTGACCCCACCGCAAGTATGCTCAGGAAAGGGCTTTCCGACACAGACCGTCTTCGCATCGACTCGTCGGCAGTGAGCCATGCAGCCCTGCCTAGCTACCCCGGACAGCGCAGCCCCATAACCCTCTACGATGCCTGCATATACGTAGTTCGCCAGCTGGTGAAATCGTTCTGTATCACCCACGCCCACCTCGATCACATCGCCGGCTTTGCACTGTCCTCGCCCACATTCTCGGCTGACAACCCCAAGGTCGTCTACTCCTCCCCTCACTCGCTCGACCTGATTCGCAACCACATCTTCAACAACTCTATCTGGCCCGACCTGACAACCTCCGGCATGATCTCGCTCGTTGACATAGACTCCACTCAGTTCAAGCCCATCGCAAATGGCCTCGAGGCAATGGCCTTTCCGCTCTCCCATTGCAACGTGATCTCCCTGGGCTTCTTGGTCAGAGATGTTGCTACAGACAGCTACGTGCTCTTCCTGGGCGATATGGAAGCAGACTCCATCTCGAAGAAGTCGTACAATGCAGACCTCTGGCGAAAAGTCGCCCCGATCGTCCAGCGCAACAAGCTGCGTGCCATCCTCATGGAATGCTCCTACCTAGAAGATCGCCCGGACCACCTGCTCTACGGACACCTCTCGCCAAAATATGCTATTCAGGAACTACGGGCATTGAGTGAAATCGCAGCATCCACTCTCGAGGGCATATCGGTTTTCTTTATTCATGCTAAACTAGAGGAAAATGGGGCCAATGTCCCCTCGCTGATGACAGAACAGCTCACAAGCAGGCTGCGGCAGACCAACCTCCGGTGCCACATACATGTAACCAAGGCCGCCGAGGTGTATATGGTGTAGAGACCAGAGCGCCACGACTTGCATATACCGTTCCTTCTTCATATAGCACGGGTCTTTTTCGCGCCGAGGGACATGCCCTTCTTGCTCGCCGTCGGTCTACTGTGTCCTAACAGCGAGGTCGCCGAGTTGTCGAGGTCGTCGAAGTCCATCCCCCGGGTCGTCTCGACTTCCGGGTTCCGCACCGCCACGTACTGCGGCTGCGACGCCAGCGAGGGCATCGAGGCCCGAGCCACGCTGGCCTTTTGCCTGGCAAGTTCTCTTCTCTGGATCTCGAGCTGCTTGGCACGACGCTTGCGCTCCTCGCTCGCCTCGAGCTCTTTGTTCCGCGCGATAATCTCTTGGATCTTCTCCTCGTGGCTCTCCATCGCCAGAAATGTCCGTACCTGGTTAACAGTAACATTTTCCCGGTACCCCAGGGCAATGATCTCGTCGGACGCAGATATCAGCTCAAACGCATTGTCGAGAATCTCGGCCTCGGTGCAGTTCCGGCAGGTCTGGGTCACCGCCTGCGAAAAGAGGCGCAGGCTCGAGATGTCTTGCACGATATTCGAGTTTTTCGTCGTAATTATAAGCATATAAACGTCCCCCAGCGGCTGGTAGAGGTACCTGTAGTTCTCGTCCTCCAGAAGTGTGTGCTGCGACCCCGACTGGCTGCCACCTGTCCACAACTTCGTGAACGCAGAGAGCATAGACTCCACCGCGCCCCGCGACATCTCCTGGAACTGCCTCGAAATAATCGGCTTCCCGCTCTTCGCAACGATGCCAGCTGCCAGTACCGCCATTCCGACTTTCTTTTAGGCGCTGTGCGGACACTGTCTGGCCGGGCATCGCGCTCGGGCCTCTCACCCCTGCACCGTGCTGTTGCCATGGTAACGCATCAGGTCACTCCTCGCTCCTCTTCCTCAGGTGTCCTGCACCTCATACGTAAGGACAGATGCTCATTATGGACGACGACCTGGACTTCGACAATTATACCGACCGTGACATCGAAATGAGCGCCACCCCGAGTACTAACAACGACGATGATCTGGACATGGATGTGTCCGTGAACGAGTCGCCAATGGATGATTTTCCTCTGGATCCAGAACCCATCGAGGATGATATATACGAATCCGTAGATGACGTTGTCGTCCACGACGAGATTGAGGCTGCTGCCGGCCCGCTGGACGAGGCGGCCAGCAATGAACCTCCCGCTGTTGTGGCCGCAGAGGACCAGGCACCGGAGGCCGAGCCACGCTCTCCCCCGGACCAGCCTCCTCAGCAAGATGTCCCTAGGGGCCCAGAACCGCAGGACGATACCCCCGGCCTCGTGCACAGTGACTCCGACCCACAGCTTGACTCTGACAGCCCGTTTGCCGCCAAATGTCCAGCTGTCTCTGTACGCCTGGATGCCGTAGTCAAACAGCTCTTTGCGGGCTCCTCTGGAGAGAACGGCATTACGACCGATATCTCTCTCACCCAGAAAAACCTCTCTACACTTTTTGGACTATGCCGATCTGCTTTTGGCCTCCTGTCTGTAGACAACGAGCTGATCATCACAGCGGCCCCTCTCGGGCTCGAGATATGCGAAGATGACATTGCCTGTAATGAAATGACGCTTGATGACCTGCTTGATCTGTTTTACGAACTTAGAGACAATGATGCAAGGAAAGGAATAGACACGCATGACTCGTTTGATCTTGTTTTGACCGTCCGGAAGAGAGTCGCGGCTCGATATAACATCATAGCTGATCTAGCGCGAAAGGGCGAGGGCCTTCGCTCCCTAGCTAATGCAGTATCCGAGTACTTGAATGGCTCTTGCCTTGACGAGAGACAGCACTGGACTCGGTCCTCGCCTCGTGAACCTGCAGCCTCAGTTTATATCCCACTCGATACCCCCGATACCAATGACCAAGAACTCCCTCAAACTACGAACGAAGACTCAGGCAATGACAAGGAACAAGGCGAAGAACAGCACGGCGTTGAGTATTTACCATATACAAAAGAAAACAATATACCAGAAACTACAGAAGTAACTGTGGAAGAGCATGCGCGGGTGCCCACACCAGAGCCTAAAGAACCTGAGGACCCAGCTTTGCATGCAGAATTTAGTGATGAAAGCGAATTACCCAAGCCCCTTGATGAAAGCGAGCAATCTGCACCTCTCGATGAAAATGAACTACCCAAGCCTCTTCATGAAAGCCAGCAATCTGCGCCTCTCGATACGAATGAGCAACCCGAGCCTCTCGATGAAAATGAGCAATCTGAGCCTCTCGATGAAGACGAGCAACCCGAGCCTCTCGATGAAAACGAGCAACCCGAGCCTCTCGATGAAAATGAGCAGCCCGAGCCTCTTGATGAAAACGAGCAACCGCTCGTGGGCGATAATGAACCCGATTCGCACTCCCTCACTGTAGAGCCGGAGATTGAGGAGCCCGCATCCGTGGCCACAGATGAAGAATTCAGTATAGTATCGGTAGAAGAAGTGCTTGACACTACTCTCCCGGTAACCGTTCTTTCCTCTCCAATAATCAATGAGCCCGTCACTGTGGAATCGACCCAGGAACTATACAGAGAAGCCTCTGAGGTGCAGAGCCCCGAGACTTTAGATATTGAGTCAAGTGATCTACCCGAAATCCCTCGATCCAGGAAAAGGAGTTTCCATTCCGAAATCCCTAGCTCGAAAAAGGTGGCTTCGGGGTAAGAAAAGCATCTCTCGATAGTCATCCTATGCCTGCGTGGCTTTTAAAGTTTGGGCTCTAGCAACTGGTTGTCATGAACTCTCCCCACACTTATAATAACCCTCCCTGAGATACACACGCTTCGAGGTTTTAGTAGCCCTTTGGTTTCTTTTTTTGCATCATCTATTTCTAAACAAGTTCTATCCCTTCGAAGAAGCTTGTTGGATATCTCATTCCGTATCAACGTGCAGTTGACTTCCTTTCAAAACGAAGGGGTTGTTTTCGTGTATCAGCTTTCGATTCTTCGAACAGTGTGATGATAGAAGAAAAATACATAGGCCTCGGCCTGGCTATGAGTAGCAGCCTTGCTATTGGAACTAGCTTTATTATCACCAAAAAAGGGCTTATGGATGCCTCGGATAAACAGGGTTTTGATGGAGATGGATATGAATACTTGCAGAACCCAATCTGGTGGGCCGGAATGCTGACGATGGTAGTAGGAGAAGTGGCTAACTTCGCTGCTTATACATTCGCACCTGCCATACTGGTAACTCCTCTCGGTGCGTTGAGTGTGCTGATTGGCGCTGTTTTGGCTTCTGTCTTCCTCAATGAAGAGCTAGGTATTCTGGGCAGAATGGGATGCGCTATTTGTCTGCTAGGATCAGTCATTATTATCCTACATGCCCCACCAGACAAGGATGTCCAGACAGTGAATGAAATTCTCGAGTATGCTGTGCATCCTGCCTTCCTAATGTATATGATATTCGCCGTTGTCTTCTGTGTGGTGATGATATACCGAGTTGCTCCAAAATACGGCCGCAAAAACCCTTTGGTGTTCATATCTATTTGCTCGGTAGCAGGCTCTATATCTGTTATGGCGATTAAGGGGTTCGGTATAGCAGTAAAGCTTACTCTCTCCGGTAGCAATCAGTTCAAGTATCCATCGACTTATATCTTTTTCGGTGTTATTGTCTGCTGTATTCTCATTCAGATGAATTACCTTAATAAAGCCTTGGACCAGTTTGATACATCAATTGTGAACCTCCTTTACTATGTGACATTTACTACAGCCACCCTTACAGCATCGTTTTTACTATTTGGGGGATTTAATACCACTGATGCGACGAACACAATATCGCTTCTATGTGGGTTCTTGACGATATTCTCAGGTGTGTACCTGCTTAATATTGCCAAAGCTTCGGTTCCTGTGGACGGTCTTTTAGGTAATTCTGGGGAAATGGGAATCGACAGTGTGCCTATGGATAATGGAGTTTCTGCGTATGAGTCGAGGAGAAGTATGCAGATTAACAGGCATCGACGTTCCACTAATTCAGGGAGAAACGGATATCAAAACCTTGAAGACAGAGGTGATACTCTTAGCCTAGACACAATGCCTCCCAGGTATAATAACGCTCATTCACCCCAGTTTGCAATTGATTACAGCGATGACGAGTTGCCATGATACACTGAGCACTACTCACTATTATTTTGTTTCTCTTTTCTTTTAGTAGAACAACGAATATTCATGACTAGATTTTTTCTGTATATGAAGTAAGCCAAGATATCTATCATAGCCGTGGTAAAGTGTCCTGTATACTTCCGTAGGCCAGCTCGGCCAGCAGAGGATACTTGGATCCATAGGTGCCAGCCTTGGCAGAATTTGCGTTTCCGGTGGCAAATCTGGCAGCTATTCCGTGCATGATGATTATCAACCTGAAATAAGCAAATACCTCTGCAAATTTCCAGTTAGCCGACGGGTTCCAGTGAGCCAGCCGGGAATATTGAGCTATGTTATCTTCCTTAGTGGGAAGCCCAGGTAAGAGAGGAGCATACGCAAAGCCGGAGAGCACTTCGCCGGCAGATGAAAGATCCCCTAGTTCCTTTGGAGCGTCCGGCGAAGGCATAAAATAAGGCATCAGTAGATTGGCAAGGTCTGATAATGGATGCCCTATAGTGCAGAGTTCCCAGTCGAGGACTCCGATAATTATGGGCTCTGTGGGGTGGAAAATCAAGTTATCTATCTTGTAGTCCCCGTGTACAATTGTCTGGCGCTCGCGATCATCAGCTGGTCGGTGCTTGTTGAGCCAGTTGCATATTTCTGCAAAGTGAGGAATCTGTCCAACTGCCTTTCCGGTAGTTTTGCTGACGACTTGAGCTTGGGCATCGCCTACTTTGCTCAATGTGGTGACTTGCCGCTCATAGAACCCCCTTTTAGCATTCTTGGTCACCTTAGGGAAATGGAGTTCGGCTGGAAGCTCAAGTTTCGAAGCATCCACAGCATGAAGTCGAGCGAGCATACCAACGGCTTCCTGCCAGTAGGAGGCACGCTCGGCAGGCGGAATATCTACAAACGAAGGAGAGTGGAAAATTCTGCCCTTCATAAACTGCATAATATAAAACTCCGAACCAATCACTTCGGCGTCCTTGCACAGACAGTATACTTTAGGCACTGGAATCGTCCCGTTGGAAGCCTCGGCAACGGCCGCCAGCATATGGTATTCTCTGTCTACCGCATGAGCCGTTTTGGATACAATTGCTCCTGGCGGCTTTCTTCTCAATACGTATTTGTTGCTATTCGCATCTACCAGCAAATATGAAGGATTCGATTGTCCGTAACCAAATTGCTTGATGGAAATAGGCAGTTCTATTGCAGGAACATGCTTCTTTATGTAAGTATTCAGGCCGCTAACGTTGATTGGATGACGTATAGGTCCGACATCTGCTTCAGTATCAACGAAGGATGGCATTTCACAAAGTGTTCTGGCTTACTGCGACGCTGTTACGGGTGAACAACAGCTAAATCGAACGAGGGGATCCGCCGCATATATACATACCCCACATTATTAGAGTTTAAACTTCCCTCGGTAACCATCCACCGCTTCTGAACTGTGCCGAAAACTGCTCTCTACTGCTGCTAGATAGATTTTACGATGTGACTAAACGCATTCTATACTTTCTGTTGTGCAAAACTTCTATGTATGGGCAGTATATACGTAGTTCGAGCTCTGGGTTGCTCATATGTGATCTTCACTCGCTAGCAAGATCGCCTTGACGTCAGAAAACTCACATGATCTCCTGGTACCATCTTTTGTTGGCTACCGAAACTGTCTCTATGCTAGCTGACTCCTCGCTAGAATAGTCAGCCGGTGCAAGCTTCAGCTTATATCCCGGAGGAGCACTGGGCAGGGCCGGTGTAGCTTGTGGGCCATCTAGCGGGTCGAGTGCTGTGAACGGGACACCACTGATTCTGTTACGAATCAGTCCTATGATAACGCGGCTGACTATTGAAATGGCACACCATATGTAAGAGCCAACTGGTGCACATACGAAGGCGCCGAAAGGACCCCAATCTCCTGTGTAAAGCCCCTGTTCAATGAGTAATAGCTTTCCTCCCTGCTGGGCCGAACCGTAGTATATAGTACCGAATATAAAAACGGTGAGCAACCCTCCTAGGCCTCCTACCATAACGTCTGTTCCTCTTAAAAAGTAGAATCTCTTTGAGAGGCCAAGCAGAATGGTAGGTACGACAGCTGCCGAGACTAGGTCAGAGATCAGGAATATTTGCAGAATATCCAAAGCTTTAAGAGCCACCGCAACCACCGGGATCATGAGCAGAACCACAATGACTCTCACATAGAATAGTGGTAGTCGATTGCGGAATATATCATTCGAAAGGGAGGTCGCCATAGCCGATTGGAAAGAATCCAAGACAGCAGTGGACAAGGCGATGACAAACACCAATATAAACCCGCTGACCCAGCTTGGAAGGTTGGACAGCAGCAAAAAGAATGATATATAAGCACTATCGTCGTCTTGGGGGGACAGCAATCCAGACCATACAGCAAGGACACCACTGAATCCAATGAGTGTAAGAAAAACAAAGACAATGAAAGTCGCGAGACCGGTGGCTACGACTAGTTCTTTATCATTTCTAGAAGCAAAGGTTCGCAACCAGAACCCCGATAGGAAGGCATCATTGGTCGCAATAGCAACTGGAAGAATGTAGATCAGCTGCCAGCCAGGTAGCGTTGCTTTTGTTAGCCCCGATGAACCTATCAAACTAGTGTCAATGTCAATTGATGTGCCCATAGCAATGGAGCACACGATAAGCAGCAGCAATATCATCAATCCTTGCACTTTATCTGTGAAAAAAGAGGTGTGAAATCCACCGAAAAAGGTGTATATGGTGGTTACAGCAGCTTCTACAATAAGAGGAGGAAGCCCATCGAGCCCGGTCATGTAAGTGATGATCTGCTGCAAAGAAGACAGTTCGGCAACCATATAGAGAAATAGAGTGAAGACGGTCCATGCTCCTAAATAGAGACCGGTAACTACTCCGAAACGGCTGAACACCCATTCTTCCAAGACAAACCCATGGGGGCAGTGTCGTCGTATGAGCGGTCCGAATAAGGAAAATAATAGTAAAGGTAGCGAGGATGACAGTGCATATACAATAACACCCTGTATGCCTAAAAGCGCTCCTATTTCACCATAGGTGAAAAAAATACCGCATCCCATAGCTAGAAAAATTATGTTAGTACACTTCACGAGACAATACCACAGAAGAAGCGGCAGATAAAGCAAATGCCGGGCTTCAACTGTGATTTGTCAGGCTACTATTTACAGTGCTAGCAGTACATTCCTCACGCAAGTTTTAACTTGTTCGAGTTCAAACGGTATAATCTCAGCTTTGCTCCGGTTTAGAAGCAAGGCACCCGCCAGTACTGCATTTGGTCAAGGGTATTGGGTATTGGTATGCCCTATGGAGTGGTGTTCTTGACTGGATGAAAGAGGAAATGACTGTAGTCCAGAAATAGATCCAGACAAATAGAGAAGGGCTACATACCTGAAGCAACAAAGTTGAGAGCGAGCGGAATCGGCGGCTGCGATCGAATCGCAGCTAGAAACTCGGTTGATTTACTCAATAAATATGCTGCGCCTAGACCCAGAAAAAGAAAAACACCATAGGAAACGTATATAATGGCATACGATGCCTGGTGAGAGAGTTCGCCCATCGTGGTAGGTGGAGAGTGGGGGTAATGAGTCAGAGAAGGGCAGTATATATATGTGTGTGTTGGGTTAGGGTCTCGGTTACCTACGCTGTGGGGGTATGTTGGCAGAAATTACGAGTAGAGCGATAGAAGTGCCTGGTCCCTTGGATTAATCATTGTTTAGTGTAGATATGGCCGAGGTGAGACCGGAAGACTCGTGTGGTCCTGCTCAGCCCGGTATGAATCAGAGTGATCCGGTATTCATAGGTTCTGAAATTCATTTTGGATCGATTCTATAATACTTTGTATTGATACAGCAGCAGATCGCGCCTCTTCGACAAGATCTCTGGACAGTGCTAGTGCTGCTAGTCTATTGAGAGAGTCGGCATACTCGATAATGGTGTTGAGTGGAGCGTAGGTAGAAGTAAGCGCACTCAACGTAGATGCAACGTGGTCGGATGAATGCTCGATGAGCTCATTTATAGAGCTTAGTCCGAGTAGTGTTTGTAGACTTAATGGTTCCTCCTCAGGCCTGCCACTATCCGATCGCTTATCTGAATCTGACTCTATGTGTGCGAGCGGGGAGGTTAACCCACTACTGAATCCGGAGTTTGGTAATGAGTACAAATCCACCAACCTTTCGCTGCTGCTGGGCGAGATAAATGAGCTTGGAGTCGATATATTGTTAGTTGGTGTCGATATGGAGCTGTTTGCCTTCGACGCTTCGCTACAGTCTGATAATGATTCGCTCTTGTCTTCGCAGCTGGCATATTCTTCATCCCCTAGCACCATTTGTGGAGTGACAATTACATAATCCTCCTCTTCCATGGTCTTTTTGGTGGCCTTTGTGCGCCAGTGCTTTTGATTGTCTATGCGCAGTGTCTGTAGAAGTGCTATATAACTTTCCGGCCTTTCCCTTTTAGGTAATACCGCCTGGGAGCGTGCGGCTGTGATCTAGGGAGCTACTGCAGTATTTGAGAGGTATGTTATTCAGTATAATGGAAGCTTTACTTGCGGTCCATCAAACTGCATAATGTTCTGAGAAACAATATCACCCCAGAATACCTGGGATTTCTGTTGCGCGTAGTACAAGTAGTCAAAGGGGTTCTCAATGTCCTCGGCTTCCTCCTCGTTTTCAGCTAAGCCGCGGTCCGTCAGAGAAGTGAGCGACTCTACCGTTGGGAGACCTTTGTCGACAGGTCCCGATATCGGTGTACATGCTGCTGAAGAATGCGCGCTTGATACGATGCTGTACTTGGACATGCTTCTTTCCAGAAGCTTGATTTCCTCCTTTTCGGCCTCTTCTTCGTCAATGGGAGCCTGTACTAGCCCCCATAGCGTCCATACTGCGCTCACGAGAGGTCTCCAAATAGCGACTTCCTCCACTAACTCCTTGATTTCCTCGGTCATCGTTTCTACCTTTGCATTCGACGAGCCAATGTCCAGTCCGTGTTCAACGTATGCAGTGATCCAGTTGATCTGGTCTCGAGTGGGAGGATATCGGTCGGTGTGTATGGTCTCCGGGTGCTCTGGGTCGTGGAAATCGGACATCCACTCGCAAAAATGGTTCGCAATGTCAAATGCCCTGGTGTTTGCACCGGCATATTCGAAATCAATGACAACTAACTGCCGATGCTCATTTTGAGGTACTAGAAGAGGTGATCCATCAGGGGGGGATATGCGCAACAAATTGCCATATTGGGTATCATTGTGTGCAAATACTATTTTCTTTTTTATCTGGTCGATCCCTTTGTAGTGCTCGATGACCGACTTTTCACATGCCTGGACAGCTTCCATGAATTCATCAAAAGTGGCTCCTAGAATACCTTTAGCACAGGTCCCCGCCGTGACTCCGTTTTTCTTATCCACGGACACCAGGGCCTGAATGGCCCTGTCCTTCCAGTTGGCTATATTCTCGAACGCAACTGGGCCGCGGGCCCGCTCTTCTTCGGTTAGTTCGATCCCGTCGTGCAATTCTCTCATTCGGCGAGCTATTTGCATATATGTACGAGGTTTCCTCAGATCATGTCGAGTCAGCGGCTCTGCTTGTAGAAACTCTTCAATGCGTCCATTCAAGAATGTACCTAACAATCTTGGACCGATCTTGCGGCGAGCTAGTCGTGCGAGTGTGTGTAGTTCTGCTGTTCGATCTATAAGATGTTCGACGTTCGGGCCGTATATACGCAGCAGCAGCGATTTCAGTACACGTTTGCCCTCTATCAGCGGTGGCCTCACTTCAAAAACAGCATTCGTCAATGCACCTGAAATTCTCCTGATACTGAGGTCTGATGGTTCCACCATGTGCCTCCTCCATTTAGGAAGCCCTAGTCTGTAAATTAGCTGCAGTACATCTTCTTTGAGGTATTTTGAAGGAAGCAGTGGATCAATAGTAACATTAGCATTTGGTATAGAGTCTTCTTCGCTACCGGACGACACTGAGTTGGATCTCGAGTTAGACCTCTTCCTCGAAGAAGACCGCCTTGAGTGTAAGTGCGGTCTTGAACGTCTTCTGGGTGGGATAGGGACAGCTGATGGGCCTAGACTTAATGGAATGCTGTGCCCGTGTTTTTCATCTGTATTTTGCATGGTTTTTGGGTTTATGATTATCTCTTCTCCTCGTTTATATCTGGTAAAGTAGAATTATTCTGTTTCCTCTTTGGGAAGAGATACGGAAGCACAAGAGTTGGGAGCCTTAAGAAGACTCCAAACTGGGAATTCGCGTTTAACCTAACTTGCGACATATGCGCAGATCAGTCGAGCTCAAAGCAGACAAAGCAAATATGATGTAGCAGAAACCGAAACGAAGCATAGAATGACAAGCTAATACCACTGAAACCCACTGCCAGGCCCAGTGTAGAAAAACTGCGGCACGCAAGGAGTATTTGCCGATCCAGATGCAGGGCTCTTGGGTATTTTCGACCACTCTGGTGTTTCTAAAGAAGGATGCACAGGCATCATGGATATCCCATACACCCCTCGATACATATAATCATTGTACATAGCAAGTGAGTAGTCGTTGGTCATTGGAGCAGACTCAAGGCTGTAATGATCCACAAGATATGGGTATAGAGGGATTGGTTGCAATCCGGGTGCTCCCGCTACTGCTGGCTGGCCCTCCTTGGAACGAGTGTCATAACCTGTGGTGATGTCTTTAACGGCACAAGCTTCCTGGTGCGGGTGTGGATACCCTGCAGCATTCTCCTCGCCAGCCTGTCCGTAATAGCCAGCCATGCCTTGGTTATATGCCATATAATCATAGTAGGATCCTACATAAGGATACCATGCGGGATTCATGTTTATCTCATATGGACTTCCAGGAAGCGGAGATCTTTGCTGATGTCCCGCAGCTGCACTATATACGGCTCCATCATTAACCATATGTGGACGGTAGAGACGAACATCACTGCGAGACTGGTCGGGAGTCACAAGTGTTGGACCTCCAAAAGCATTGCTTGGTCCTTCATGGCCAGCGTACCCAACCAGCCTCTTGAACGACAGGGAGTTCTTCTTTAGATCATGTGGAGGCGATAAAGCGGACTGGTTACGAGCATTCAGGGCACTGGACGGATTTGGAATTTCTCCTAATGACACTCGGTATGTGTTTCTGGGTGTAGGGGGAGAGAGATTAGAAGCTGCCGGCGAGGCTTCACGGTTAAGAGAAGCGCCAGCAGAGGAGCCTTGATAAGGTGTATCTTTTTTCTCCAAAGAAGCGGAGTCCGGGTTGAGCACCTGCAGGGAACTCGAGCCACCAGAGTGCATGTACATGCCGGACTTCTCGGCATTCATTGGTCGCGGATCTGTTGCGTACTCAGGAAATTTCTGCAAATAGAGAGATTCCCTTGTTGCGTCACGGCGGACGATAAAGATAGAAGAGTTATCCACAGATGTGCCACGCAGTCTCGAGATCGCCTTATTTGCGCCGCTTCTGTCTGCGAAAGTAGCGAAAATGTAGTTATGGAGATGACGAACGTGGCCGGTGGCCTTGTTCGCCCGAAACTTGACGGAATCGAGCGCCTCGAATCTCCCGAAGCGGCTCACTACCTTGCAAAAAAGGAGCTCACCGAACGGTTTGAGTAGTTCACGAGCTGCAAGGGTGGTGACCGGAGAGTCGATGAAATGGCCGACAACGACAGAAGACGGGAGCGGAGGATTAGTTAGCAGGACTGCGATATCAGGCTCGATATTCTTACACCAAGAGACCTCATAAGAGGAGTCATTTTGGAGTGACATGTAGGTAGTGATCGCGTCGTCTCGGAAAGTAAACTGGATGTAGGCGACTGTGAAGGGCTTTGGAGCAGAAGAGGAAAACCGATGACTGGGGATTACTACCTGCTCTATGGGACCATAAGAAGCGCATATATTTCTAACTGCGGAGTCGTTAAGTGCCTGCCTATTTGCGAAGGCGAGACTGAAGGTGCGGTTGATGATAGCAGGCTCACATCTGATCGGGTGGCTGTTCAGTTTGGAACCGTGCCCCTTAACCAGAGCGGCGCTTGCGCTATGTATGTCCGGGAAATGCACGAAAGCGTAAGGGCGATTTGCGCTGTCCCGAAGGACCTTGACGGAGTAGCAATTCCAGGGGCTAAAGTGCTGGCGGATAGAATCATGGAGCTCTGCATCACTTTTGGAAATAGAGAGGTTAGCAACGAATAGACAGTGAGCAGGATTGACAGCCGCCCGAGAGCGATGTTTCTGAGCAGCTGGAGATGATTCAGCACTAGCCATTCCTGGAGGAAGTCGACAAGAGTGCGTTAAGCAAGAAGGTTGGCCAAAAGCAAGGACAGACGAAGAAGGTCTGAAGCAGGATTATATATATACCGCACCAAGACTCCCCTGTTTGCAGCCACGCGATCCAAGTCGCGACTAATAGCGTGTATATGCGACTGCACTCTTCCTATTAGTGCGTTTAATTGCGGCAGCGGCATCCTATTGGAGACAATATTTGCTCCATATCGTGCTGAACACGCTCCTCGACCAATCAGAGGAACCCAGCTCCAGCAGCTTCTTGGCTCCGACAAAGACCCAGTCATTGCTACAAATAGCCTCAGTCGCGCACATATCTCCATCATGCTGCCATTCAGAGCCAGTAAATCCACTATATCGTCTTCTCCCAGGCCCCTATGGTCGGCAATCTCGCTGTATCGACGAATCGATCTTGGAAGTTCACTACCAATCAGTCGAACGAGAACCTCAACGTTTGATTGGCTATATCGTGCAATACACCGGCGTAGCCCGCCACGTGTAGTCCGATGCATCAGCTGAAAAAAGCAATGTCGAACATGCCAGTCTTTATAAAACCCTTCTGCTTGCTTTCTTTTGACCTCGTCAAACACCGTTGGGAGTTCTCTCTCCACCGCCCTGATGGACCCGTACGACAAAGAAGATCCAATAAAGTATATAACGGCCAGATATGCACTGTTACTCGACCAAAGGCGACAGAAAGACTATCTATCGGCCAAATCCTTAATCCCGATATTCACAGGCAACATGAAAACTGTCCTGCGTTACGAAGACAGTGCTCTTCTGGATCGGGCACTGGCGGTGCTGCCACTAGAGAGACTCTACTCCGCCGCTGACGCTGACCCAGACAATCACCAAGATAGACTAATAAAAGAGCTCCTAGACTGGTTCAAAAATGATTTCTTTAAATGGGTAAACAACCCAGACTGCAGTAATTGCGGAGCCACAACCGAACCAGCGGGCTCTTCTGGCGTCCCAACCCCGGACGAGCTCAGATTCGGCGCAGGCAGGGTGGAACTGTACAAGTGTAAATCGTGCGGCGCAATCGAAAGGTTCCCCAGATACAATGACCCATCGATTCTTTTGCAATCCAGACGGGGGCGATGTGGCGAATGGGCCAATGCCTTCGGCCTGCTATGCAGAGCTCTCGGGTCCAGAGTTCGCTTTGTGTGGAACAGCGAGGATCACGTTTGGATCGAGGTGTACTCTCCACATCAAAAACGGTGGATCCATACAGATCCATGTGAAAACTCATGGGACAACCCACTGCTATATACAGGAGGCTGGGGCAAAAAGATGGCCTATTGCATCGCGTTTGAAGCCACTGGCCCCGCGGATGTTTCCCGCAGGTACATCCGAAGCAGCGACACCCAACTTCCCAGATACATGGTGTCAGAGTCTTCGCTGAGGTCTTTGAGTGCATTCTATAGACTGAGACACAGAAGCCTTCCAAAAGACCGCCAACTCTCTCTGTACTACGAGGATGCCCAAGAACTGAAGGAGCTTAATGCATACGAGAACGGTAACGCTGATGTTATTGATCTCAGCCAGCTTCACTTAAACTCGCGGTCATCAGGGTCTTCGGACTGGATACAGTCCCGGGGCGAATCAGGTCCAGGGAAATGAGCATTCCTAGGCCAGCGTTACGAATATAGGACTCCGGGGTTAACTACTGGCAAGTAATATAAATAGGTAATTTCGTAAATCATCAGTTAGTTGCACCATATCGAAAAGGCTAGAGAATAAGCTTCACAAATAGAGTCCGGTCATCAATTTAGCTCCTTTGAGCTGCTGCTCGCAGTCAGGAGCGGCGCAAGTCTCTGGCTTCCGCCTACGAACTGCTCTTCGTATATCAGCCACGCATCGACCACAGTACAAATGCCCACATTTGCAACACACAAAAGTACGGCGTTCTAGCTCTGGAAGGGGTTGCGCCGAGCGAGCCGCAGTGGACTTCGAGGGCTTCTTGGAGGTCGTGGTCCTGGCTTCTTCTGGAGGATCATTGCTGTCCTGTGCCAATCCAGCTGGGCGAGGCTTATACAAGTCGAAATCGCATCTGGTACACACCAGGGTCCTTTTAGGGTCCATTGAACTGGAAAAAGGGTCAGATGCCGCAGAATGTACAGGTAGGTCGTCTCTCACTAGTTTCTTACGGCGGTTCTCGTAGTCCTCGGAAGTAGTTTGGAAACCGAAATGAGTTTGCGCCATATCGCCTACAAACGAATCGGTTAGATGATCTGTATGACTGTGATGACCATCATTTAGATCTGGCTGTTCTCCCAAGAACATGCCCATCACGCGCTCAACGTGGAAACTATGCGCAGCCAAAAAACTATCGGGGAAAAACCGCCGCCGAAACGACCCCGGCAGCCGAAATGCTGGAGAACGATGGAGATTGGCCTGCCTGGGTCTAGGTCGCCGCTGAGATTGGTTATTTGGCACCGGGCTATTGCGAGAGAGCAGTCTATAGTTGCTATAGAAGTCCATTTCCGGCGAGCGCAATCGCAGATCACTCGGAAGATTGAACATAGTAGGCCCTCTCGGTTGAGGCGGACCACCTGTGAATATCACATCCAACGCATCTACCATCTGGGAGCCAGGGCGCCGTCGTTCATCCACCAGCTCGACATCGGGCGTAGCTGGAGCGGTTTGCCGAGCAGGGGGACGAATAGAGGATCGGGTTTCATCCAGAAGGACGTCTTCATTCGAGACCGGGGAACGCCACTGAACCCGTGGCCGCTCAGAGGGTCGTATATCGGTTAACTGAACATCTGCTCCACCAGAATGGTCAGAAATGTCTATCACATCATCTGAGCTGGCGGAGCTGCGCCTGTGTGATCGTGAGGAGGAGGCTCCGGAGGAGGTTGCAGAGGGCCCGCCAATCGGCAAGGTACCGGTCAGCGCCACAGAGCTTTCAGACAGCCTCCGCACTTTACGGGGGCGCTCCATAGCTATATTGCGGCGCGGCAAACAGAGTTAAGGCTATAGGGTGGGAGAATTGCCGGCGTGTTGATAGCTGTAGGAAAAGCAGCAGGAGGGAGGTTGGGAGGATTAACTAATTAGCGTTATAGGGCGTACGGCTGAGGTCGAAACGAGGGTAATTAGGCAAAAGTTGGCGAGCAGTTGATGCTTGCGTATCCAGTGGTCGTAAAAAATACAAATCCGTCATCAAATGGACTCACTCCTGTTATGGGCACTCCAGGGACTTTGTCGGTGTACACAATCTCGGAGTCTTGAGCAGTTTTGCCTACAATGTTAATAATGGCCGTTTCACCCGATTCTGTATTGCAAAGGCAAACCGATGAGTTTTGCAGCGACGGGACAATGACCGACGGAGAAAACGGCAGGGGCATCGTATGGCAGCAAGAGACATGCCGTAAATCGAAAAACAGCAGCGACTCGCTCGTCGCAGCCATCAAGAGCGTTCCGGATCTCGAAAATGCAATCGCAGTAACGTGTTCCGCCTCAAAAGTAGCCGCAACGACACCCGAGGGAATATCATAAATACTGACAGCTGAAGCAGTCACGCCTGCAAATAGAGCACCATCTGGATGAATGTCCGCGATGCCGCTGGAGCTGTCGATCAAGTTCAACGACTCACTCTGGGCAACTAAGGATGTGCCATCCAGATCTGTCAGGTCAAGCAAATAATAACGGTCGTCCATGACTAGCACAAGGAGAGCACTTTCTAGCGACACTTCGGTAGATAGAGGCCCCTTGTGAGAAGGCTGGGCTAAAGGTACAAGAAATCCGAAAGACAAGCGAATCTCAGACACTGTACAAAGCTCTTTGAGGTCTGCCAACGGCTTTACAGAAGAATCATTCAATAACGCCAGAGAGCCGTCCGCTGTAAGTAAAATAGCCCAATCCAGTTGGTAGCTTCCTATTGTTTTGAGTACCGGCTGCGAGAGTGGAATGCTAACACCGTGGGTATAGCAATAGTGGTTCTTGACATAAAGTAGCTCTCCGTTAGCAGTAGTACATACGTGAAGTATAGGAGAGTCGGTGGATATAAACTCCAGCGGTTCGATCTTAGAAGGAGCCTCCAAAGGATGTTTTTTGCGGTAGGAGGCCAGGGACTTCGCTGTTAATGCGACGCACGACTGCAGCTGAGTAGGCAAAGAAGATCCTATTTGTGTTGAAAGAAGCTGAAGGTCACTGCTGGTGCCGACTTTCTCGATGACTTGCTCCAGGGCCGCCTTGGCTTCATCCCTCTCAGACTGAAGCCGAGCAGCTACTCTAACCGCAGCATCAACCTTGTAAAGAGCAATAGAAAGCTGCTCTCTTGTTTCCTGGAGCTGTTTTCTAAGAGAGAACGTCTCAAGTGCATTTGCATCATATTCCTTGGCAAGAGCATCCAGCAGACCGGGAATTGAGAGGACGTCTGGCGGTCGTGTTAAGGTAGAAGAGGATGTGTTGATAGGTATTAGTTCGTCAGGCTTTAACGGCTTTTCTGAGATCGGATCAACCCCATTCAGGTCAATATAATTCTCTATCAGCGAACGCTCAAAAATAGACCCACTCGAAGGTGACAGTACCGGCGATTTGGGCGGGTTTCCCGAGATCGCACAGAACATGAATTTAGTCGTGCCGGGAGAAAGCTCTCGAGGTTAATTCGATTTAGGGAGGTGGGAGTGCTCAGCCGCACCTCACTAGCGGCTACAACAGCGACTGGACATTTTGTGTAAAGATCTACGAGCGTCTGAATTTCAGCGCTTGTCTAGAAGCTGACATGGAAGCAAATAGACAAAGACAGGCGTATTGAAGCTAGGTAGGTGCGGCTCTCGGTTTTCATGAGCTCCCAAAACCCATTGAAAACAAATACCAATGTCTACTGGGTGCTGCAACGCTTGGACCGGCCCGACCTGCGACAGGACAGCCTTGATCATGCCGCAAGATGAAGACATCGGATTCAATACCACGGCCAGTGAACTTGCACAGGTCTAACCCGTTTGGAACGAGCCCCCTTGCTAGATTTTCGCTCGGAGTAAGGGCACGCCTGAAAAGCTTGCGGCATCGGAGAATACCGAAGGGCTCTTAGTTGCCTGAAGGGCTCTTAGTTGCTTGAAGGGCGTCTGAATAACCAACGTTCTGCTCATAGAGTTTTTACCGGTTTCTTTCTAAATAGGCAGGCTCATTGTTGAGAATATACTTTATTTCATGCGCAGCAAATAGCAGAAGCTTACCGCATAAGCTTAAAATAACATAACTTAAGTGAGTCAAAGAAAAAAGCGAAAGAACAGCAAAAAGACACACTCACCGGAAAGCAACAAACAGCACAGCTCCAACGTGCCTAAGAATTACATAACACCGGGTGCTAGATCGAGCATCGATCCTTTCGGCTGTTCATCCATACCCGAGCAACACACTCGCCAATTTCAGCAATCAAATGCAGACATCTGCTAGTTAATACGTTTTACGGATGGCATGAAAATCGCCCGCTTTGCTCAACTAGCTGGGCGAGCCTCCTGCTTTTCGCTGCCTGTGACCTATTTACTCAAAGAAACCGAATGACCAATTTAACGTTTCATTTCGTGCACGTCAAAGCCTCCCACAGCCAATCAGGACGGGCGTCCAAAACTTACACCTAAAGCGATGAAAGCGAGCGCTGCCATTGCCAAAAACTACATCCAACAATGAGCCCCCGTTTGGCTATATCTATGTTGACAGTTTCCTCCAGTATCCTCATCTCAAGCCTGCCAAAGCATGTCTGTCGTTTGGAGTACTCTCACCCAGTTCGAAACCCTGCTCTGCAAGCCTCCGGTGTCCACCACCACAGTGCTATCCCGGGCGTTTACTTCGTCTAGTGGCCGGGTAGAAGCTTATGATGAGAACTGTAACTTATATACTGCAACTACGAACGGATGGTACTGCGGCGCTTGCACTCCTGCGATTGTCACTTACGTCCCGCAGCCTCCTCTTGTCAGCGACTCGCACACGTTTATCTGGCAATATTTCGAGGAAATCTCTATCGCCATTGACATTATCGATGATGTTGCAGTTGAAACACCCGTACTCATAACCAAATCAGTATCTGCCACTGCTGGTGTCGACGCTCCTCCGATGCGTTCCCCTTCTCCGTCTGCACTGGACTCGGTTGTTCCAAGCGCCCCAGCGTGTTCTGCTCTTGCATACAATACCCATGAAATATTTGCAGCCCTATATACAGAGCACTCAAGCTGGACAGCTCAGCAAATTGCTAATGGAGAATACCGTTCCGGAAATCACTCTGTTCTCCACACCGAAATATCCGGGTTCACTTACTCAGCTACTGGACCTTATCCGGGCACTTCAGAGATTCTGGCATACGTACGAATGAACAACGAGGATATAACAAGTATCAAGGTTTACATGTCTTCTCCATCAAGCTCCGCAAAGGCTACGGTATACATCTTTGTTGGTAAAATTGGAATGAAATGTGATGATATCGCTTTAATAGGTGAACAGGGCTTCACAGATAGCAGTTACCTTGATAGAGGAAACTCCTATTTTGCTGACTTTGAGTTTGTTGGAGATAAGGACAAATGGTATCCTCTTCGAATTGTTTCAATTGTGGATAAAGATGATGGTCACCCCCCCACGGACCAGCATGATGCGGATGACGATCCTTGGCTTATTATCAGGGTAGAGCCTTATAAAGAAAAAGATGCGTCGCTTGACGTCACTGGCGATGCAGATATTAGCCCTTCACCAAAATCTCCTGGCGTAGCTCCTTCGTCAGGTGCAGTGGTTGCACCTCCTTCGTCAGGTGCAGTGGTTGCACCTCCGTCGTCAGACCCAGTGGTTGCACCTCCGTCGTCGGGTCCAGTGGTTGCACCTCCTTCGTCAGGTCCAGTGGTTCCACCTCCGTCGTCAGACCCAGTGGTTGCACCTCCGTCGTCGGGTCCAGTGGTTGCACCTCCATCATCAGGTCCAGTGGTTGCACCTCCGTCGTCAGACCCAGTGGTTCCACCTCCGTCGTCAGGTCCGGTGGTTGCACCCCCTTCGTCAGGTCCAGTGGTTGCACCCCCTTCGTCAGACCCAGTGGTTGCACCCCCTTCGTCAGACCCAGTGGTTGCACCCCCTTCGTCAGACCCGGTGGTTGCACCTCCGTCGTCAGTTCCAGTGGTTGCACCTCCGTCGTCAGACCCAGTGGTTGCACCTCCTTCGTCAGGTCCAGTGGTTGCACCTCCTTCGTCAGGTCCAGTGGTTGCACCTCCGTCGTCAGACCCAGTGGTTGCACCTCCGTCGTCGGGTCCAGTGGTTGCACCTCCATCATCAGGTCCAGTGGTTCCACCTCCGTCGTCAGTTCCAGTGGTTGCACCTCCGTCGTCAGGTCCAGTGGTTGCACCCCCTTCGTCAGACCCGGTGGTTGCACCCCCTTCGTCAGACCCGGTGGTTGCACCTCCATCATCAGGTCCAGTGGTTCCACCTTCGTCGGGTCCAGTGGTTGCACCTCCATCATCAGGTCCAGTGGTTGCACCCCCTTCGTCAGACCCGGTGGTTGCACCTCCGTCGTCAGTTCCAGTGGTTGCACCCCCTTCGTCAGACCCGGTGGTTGCACCCCCTTCGTCAGACCCGGTGGTTGCACCTCCGTCGTCAGTTCCAGTGGTTGCACCTCCGTCGTCAGACCCAGTGGTTGCACCTCCGTCGTCGGGTCCAGTGGTTGCACCTCCTTCGTCAGGTCCAGTGGTTGCACCTCCGTCGTCAGACCCAGTGGTTGCACCTCCGTCGTCGGGTCCAGTGGTTGCACCTCCGTCGTCAGACCCAGTGGTTGCACCTCCGTCGTCGGGTCCAGTGGTTGCACCTCCATCATCAGGTCCAGTGGTTCCACCTCCGTCGTCAGTTCCAGTGGTTGCACCTCCGTCGTCAGGTCCAGTGGTTGCACCCCCTTCGTCAGACCCGGTGGTTGCACCCCCTTCGTCAGACCCGGTGGTTGCACCTCCATCATCAGGTCCAGTGGTTCCACCTTCGTCGGGTCCAGTGGTTGCACCTCCATCATCAGGTCCAGTGGTTGCACCCCCTTCGTCAGACCCGGTGGTTGCACCTCCGTCGTCAGTTCCAGTGGTTGCACCCCCTTCGTCAGACCCGGTGGTTGCACCCCCTTCGTCAGACCCGGTGGTTGCACCTCCGTCGTCAGTTCCAGTGGTTGCACCTCCGTCGTCAGACCCAGTGGTTGCACCTCCTTCGTCAGTTCCAGTGGTTGCACCTCCGTCGTCAGTTCCAGTGGTACCCCCTTCGTCAGACCCGGTGGTTGCACCTCCTTCGTCAGGTCCAGTGGTTGCACCTCCGTCGTCAGGTCCAGTGGTTGCACCTCCGTCGTCAGTTCCAGTGGTTGCACCTCCGTCGTCAGACCCAGTGGTACCCCCTTCGTCAGGTCCAGTGGTTGCACCTCCGTCGTCAGATCCAGTGGTACCCCCTTCGTCAGGTCCAGTGGTTGCACCTCCGTCGTCAGACCCAGTGGTTGCACCCCCTTCGTCAGGTCCAGTGGTACCCCCTTCGTCAGTTCCAGTGGTACCACCTCCATCATCCTATCCAGGGGGGGCATCTACCTCGGCTGTGCCAACAAATGCCTGTTCATCGATCAATGAAGCTGCGTCATTTGCGGGTTCTTTGTTTGGAGCAATGTATACCAGCGCTGATGAGTATTCAGAAAGTGATATTGCAAATGGCCTTTATCGGAACAATCAGTACTCTGTCTATTCCAGTCAACTGCAATATACGGACGTCCGAGCTGGATATGTCCGAATTGGCAGCACCACTGGCCCTATGGAAATGGTGGGCTATTTTAAGGTCAGCGAATACGTAAATTCATTTATTGTAACGGTCGACAATATCATGGATCCTATTGATGACGCCACTCTCTATGTCGCTGTTGGTGGCCTTGCAGCCAGCTGTTCTGACGCATCTCAAATCGGAAGCGAAGGGCAAGAATATTATGTGCCGAACATTAGTTTGCAGGATTCTACGACTGCCCACACCCTTATGATAGAAGGTGATTTCTACCCTGAATATTATTATCCAATTCGAGTTGTCGTGACGTTGTCCGAGGGCGACTCGTCCACATACTGGGGAAGTTTCATTGATTTCATCAATTCCGGAGCTACGGCCGAATTCTACGGATATCAGATTAGCCCTTGAACTTTCTGAAGTATTCTTTACCTTCATTAACTTATTATAGTTAAAATCAATATCTGACTTCTCATACGATGCATGTAGGATACATTTTGCGGTTAATTAGAGCTAGTTTCATGAAATTTCAGTTATGCTTTACAAACTAATCAACTGAGAGAAGGACAACTGGTTCATATCCTCTATCAGTGAGTAAATGTACAACGTTTGTGTAATATCTCATTGGAACGGCTCACCGAGCTTCTGCAATCAGACATTGAAACCTAAGCCAATGCAATCGATATGCTGGCCTGTCTTCTTGAGAATTAAATTTTTACAGATTTAGAGTATTGCTGTCATCTAATTCATATATATCGCATTTACTTCTATCCATTCTGCTCTAAAATTAATTAAAATGACAATCGGCAAGAAGAAATCTCGAGAATTCACTTTTTAGCTTTAGGATTAGCGCAAATAGTTAGACTAGACTTCGAGTCAACCGGCTACTTGCATTGCATTGCTTGCTAGCTGAATAGCTTCAATATATATCTCTCACGCCCAACTGGAAATATACTGCGCCTTGTTAAAAGCTTTGCCTAGTAAATATATACTGTTTGCTATCATGATAGTCACTGTGCCTGCTTAGCAGTTCTACAAACTGAGGCACCTTGCTGTCATAAAAGTCTCTAAGATGCTGTGTCTGGATCTATAGATCTCAATTAAAAAAGTATACCAGGAATGTACAGATATAACGCTATTTGCAATATTAGTAACGTCGGATTTGAAGTGATAGTCATCTAAAGCAAGATCTCAAAGTATCAACTCTTATTGAGTGCGCGAAAACACGGAAATGAAACCTAAACTGTTTCATTCACTCCACAAATCACACAGTGCATACAAAGTTCTACAAACCCTGCGGCTCTGAATCCGCTAGAGAGAGCTCATAGGAATCTATTAACTTTAATAGAAAGACCGCAGGCTTGCACTGCTCGCGGCAACGCACAGAATTGGAAATGGATCTAGTACCAGGGACGCCGACTACAAAGCTAATTAGAGTTCTTGGGATCTTTAAGTTTTGAAGTCAGAATACGAACGGTTCTTATCGTAACACTTCTGTTGGTTTAGGCAGATTTTGAGAACTATTCAATAGAGGGACAGAACATTCTAAAATGAAGTCTCCACATGAAGAAGTTTGGATACCAATCTTTTTGGAGAATGCATGATTCAACACTGTAGCATGGCTGTGTCAACATCCGGCGAACTCTTTAATATACCGTCGATTTAAGACTAAAGTTCTGAGCTGCATTATTTGGCCTAAACTATAAATACCTGCAGCGAAGAGCGCCTCGGGGCACCTCAGCTCTGATTATACTTGTGGTAATCATAGACAACGGTCTATGCCTGTCGAGCAACTGAATCTCAGCTTATTTTTTGTGGGGACGTCGTAATAGAGTCGCCATTCTCATATGTCTGTTTCGAACGTCCCGAGAAATACTTGAAATGCTGAATAAAAATATTAAAGTTACAGAACTCTATTATCTGTAGTACATGGGAACTCCTATCCGGTATCACACAGTAATTTCTCTAGGTAGTTTAATTATGTGTCGCGCATTGAGGCAGCAGCAGCGGTGTTCAGCGTTCTCCTTTTTGATAGTTTTGTGTCTAAGGCTGTAGCTCGCCTAATTGTCGCTCAACCTTGCTGTTACAATACTGCAACATAGAACGAGATGCTCTTAACAAGTTAGCCAGGAGTAGTATAATTATACTTGTTACTTGATTCTAGAACAGTTAAGCTTAGATCATAAGACGGTCTAAGGTGCCTGTAGCTGTCTTTTAGTTTATTGGCAATCAATCACCTTAACCCGGCAAACTAGCCCATAAGACAGTTTCCAGCCAATAGTCTGCAATAGCAATGCATTGTAATTAAGCTTTCTCTTAGTCTATTTTTTACCAACGTTAAGCTCAAACGCAGTACTCGGGAACGATTCGAGCTACGCCGTGTAAAAACTAGGATCATATAAAAAAAAATGAAGAAACTTTCTCCTGTCTGGTTTTCAAGTTCGTGGGTATGCTATCGACAGTGTATAGCACAATCACACAGACTGAGACGTCTCTTTGTGAACCACCAGTAGCTACTACTACTGTACATGGAAGAGCGTATACCTCCCAGTCAGGTGTAGTCACAGCGTACAACGAAGAATGCTCGGCCTACATATCTACTGTTGACGGCTGGTATTGCAATAAGTGTACTCCAGTGACTGTGACATATGTACCACAGCCGCCCTTAATTAGTGAATCTTGTACCTATGTTTGGGGTTACTATGAACAAATTTCAGTTTCCGTGTCTGTTGGCATTGACGTTAGCGTTGAGATCCCAATTATTGTCACTACTAAGACTATTGAAACTGGTGCTGTAACAACTCCTACAACAGTTACGAAAATATCGACTACTTCGGGAATTTTAGTTGCGCCAAACGCATGTTCGACCTCTCCCGCATATTCTTCAGGAGGAGTATTTGCAGGATTGTACACAGGGAGAACTGATTATACAACCGAAGAGATCGCAAATGGCGAGTATCGCAATTTAGGTCGTGTCAGATTAAGTGCCAGCATTGACCGTGATGAAATAAGCACAGATATTACCAAAGAAGGTGTATTCGAGTTGCTATTGTACTTGAGGTATTCTGAAGATATAGACGAAGTCAAATTGGCAGTTAAAAACGCAATAGGATTAGGGGACGTTGACGTTTATTTCTATGATGGAGAAGGAGCAATGTCCTGTAACAATATCAATACAATTAGCGATGGAGGAAGTGCTCTATCCGGAACTCTCATTAGTTCCGGCGGAAACGTTATATCATTTCCTATCAGGTTGGAGAAGGACAACTACTATCCTATACGGATTGTGTATGTTTTGAAATCATCAAATGCTCTCTCGTTCTTTCGGTTCCGTCGACAAGAAAACACTGGCATATCTCCAATAGAAGGCACAGTTTCAGTTGCTTTCATGTCGGACAATATACCTGTGCTTCTGTCACAGGCTGATTTGCTGAGTGATCCTAACGCAAACCCTCAGCCAGAATCTACAGCTACAGCATCGCCTATATTCCCTTCAAGTGAGTTTACCGAATATACTCAGTCCACCTTTACGCCTTTGACATCCGAAGCACAATCTATTACGCAGATCTCTTCGTTTGATTCCAATACCATAACTCCCTCCGGAGGTTCTGTATCTCCAGGCAGCAGTTCGCAATCAGGAAGTGTTTCCCAGCCAGATAGCACATCGACTAGCACTGCGCCTTCGAGCACTGGCCCGTCTTTGAGCACTACACCGTCTTCGAACGCTGAGCCGTCTTCGAGCACCACACCGACTTCGAGCACCGGACCGTCTTCAAGCACTACACCGACTTCGAGCAGTGGACCATCGACTAGCACTGCGCCTTCGAGCACTGGCCCGTCTTTGAGCACTACACCGTCTTCGAATGCTGAGCCGTCTTCGAGCACCGCACCGACTTCGAGCAGTGGACCATCGACTAGCACTGCGCCTTCGAGTACTGGCTCGTCTTTGAGCACTACAACGTCTTCGAATGCTGAGCCGTCTTCGAGCACCGCACCGACTTCGAGCAGTGGACCATCGACTAGCACTGCGCCTTCGAGCACTGGCTCGTCTTTGAGCACTACAACGTCTTCGAATGCTGAGCCGTCTTCGAGCACCGCACCGACTTCGAGCAGTGGACCATCGACTAGCACTGCGCCTTCGAGTACTGGTCCGTCTTTGAGCACTACACCGTCTTCGAATGTTGAGCCGACTTCGAGCACCGGACCGTCTTCGAGCAC